>STHB01000011.1:6541374-6622361 GCA_018908115.1 Anopheles rivulorum
TTGTACAAGTGTATATAACCGCTTATTAGATATCTTGTCATTAAATTAATAGTATCCTTATTTACTCCGCTATCGAACAAACGTTCGCTGGGGGTGAAAGTAGTAGCTGATTAGTAAATAATTAACGTTTGGAGAAACTTTTCCGGTATGTATTATTAAGTACACATCTCGGTGGTGTCTTCATCAGTGTTTCTGCGTTGCGTGGCAGTCACTTACCCTGACAAGAATTGAGCTTGATGCTATCAGTAGCCCGGTTGTATTGGTCTAACTTTTCCCGTTTCCGACATCCCACTGTTGATGTAGTAACTTTGGCTGTTTGGTACATCCGTACCCCCCCAAAAAAAAAACCCAGGACGGAACACGCGCAAGGAAATAATAGAGCACGATAACGTGACAAATTGAGATAACTTCTAAAGTGCTTGTGTAGTTGCAAGTGTGGAACCCAGAAATGAACATAAAAGTATCGTGATAGTCAGGACAATGAAACATTGTGTACTTCGCTTCCGGCTTCTATCCGGGACCCATCGCCTGTTCGTCTGTCTTCTTGCACAGGGCAAACGATTCCCCTTAAGCAGCACTGATCGATATGAATCTCAACCGAAATGAAGATGCTGATGAAGGGAAAATGTGGCGTTGTTCTTTTCTTTTGTTTCAAACAAACACGAGCCGGATCAAGAAGATGACAAAACTGGACAAGGTTACGGGTGGCGTTGGAAATCTCTCCCGGGTGGTTTCGATTTTCCAAAAACGTGGTTGTACGTGCTACGTCGTAGTTAGAGCGAGAAGTGCGAGCGAGCTGCTCTAAACGCCGTTGACGTTGACAAATGCTTTCCCGTGTGGCAGCATTAAGAAGGACCCAGCACTAGCCGATATAAGCGCTCACTTATTCTGGAGTAGTTTATTCAATTGTTGCCCTACCGCTTCACGTGCCGCGTTTTTTGCACCCAAAACTTCGGAATGCGAACTTATGCAGTAGGTGGAAAATTAATCTTACCATGTTTTCTTTATCTCGTCGCTGACCTTTTGCTTACTTGTGTGCTCGTGTACTCGTGCCTTGGGTCGTGTGTTTCCACTTTATTCTTCGTTGCGCGATGATAAATGAAGTGTGGGAAGATGGGCAATGGGAACAAAAAAAAAAGGAACTAGGAATCCAGCTTACCGTACGCTTTTGATCGATTGTTTGTGATGTGTATGATTGGGATGGGCACAATAGACGATAGTCTCATCCGGAATCGTTCGTTTCCAGCATCCAGCATTAATGACGTTTTATTGGAATTCTTTAATAAGCCAATCCTGGGGAAAGTTCTTTAACAGTTTTGCTTATTGCTTTTGAAAAGTGCACAATCTTGCACATTGTTGGACATCGATCGGCTTAAATTGAAGAGTTTATTAGAGGTGGTGCTTTGTACCTTATAGGCAAATGTTGAGAAATTCTTGAGGAATGATAGCAGAGAGTCTCGAGTATGGCAATAAGTTAGGTTAGGATTTCATGAATAGAATTAATATTGAATATCTTTGATCCCCATAGAGTAGGTGTAATTTCGAACGAATGGAGTTCTTTACCTTGTGCAATAGGTGTCTTTGAGACAACCCCGATTCCAAGGATTGAAAGATTAAACGTTTTCTATAAATCCACAACGAATAAACAAACTGTCCCGGTACGTCCCGGAACAACTTCCATCCGTAGGATTCTGGATGCTTTTCAGTCGGGAAGAGATAGTAGAACCAGCAACCGCATTACAAGTGACGTTGAACTGTCGCCACACGGATTAGCCACGCCGAAGGTTGTCACTGTTAGGTCGCCAAACATCGTACTTGAGTTGATCCGCACCGAATGGAAGGGCAGTTCCGAGGCGCAGAACACGACGGGCTTTTCACTGTTGGTGTTTGCATTTGGGTTTACCCATTTCCATCACAAAACACACACATATACACACAAAATGGACGAGTCGGTCGAGGTCGATGTAGTTCGGACAGCTTTCCGTTTACCGCCCGGGTTGAATCACCCGTGCAGGAGAACGATCCGGAGCAACAACAACAACAAAAAGGATGGCCTCAGTGCTATCCAAGGCGCTATCAGCATGGTTCGTGGTGGTTGGAGCAAATTTTGCTACGTCCGTCCGCTACGTTCGCGCGTGTGAGAAGATGAATGCAGCCGAGGAGGTTTGGTTAAGTAAACAATTTATCTTCCAGCGCTGCTAAGCGCGCTCCGAGTCTTTCGGGGCGCCATCAAGACTGGCCTAGCACGACGTGTGGCGAAAGGCATCGCGGATGTGCGTGCACGTACGCGGACGAAACGTGGAAAGTTTGCGAAATAAAGTAGTTTCGCAAGGAAACGCGAAGGTGTCTTGACACGAGCATGTCGATTATCCTGGCAGGCAGGCACGGTCACGGTACGGTTTATTTGTATCGCTAAGGTAAACATGCAGGGGAACACAAGGAGCGGTATCAGGTGGATCCTTTAAAGAACGATTAATTGTAAACAGATCAACACATATAAGGCAAATGTTTTGAGGCTTATTGTGCCTTCTTTATGACTGTATTTCTGTACGTTTTTGAGAAATTTATGTATACTCACATCCGCCGCTACGCAATTTGAACGTTTCGTTTACTTGCGATGAAAACGTTAAAAAGAGAAGCACTGTCAAAATGTGTTCCGTTTGGCTACACGTTAGTTGAGGTTAGTGTTTCANGTCGAGGTCGATGTAGTTCGGACAGCTTTCCGTTTACCGCCCGGGTTGAATCACCCGTGCAGGAGAACGATCCGGAGCAACAACAACAACAAAAAGGATGGCCTCAGTGCTATCCAAGGCGCTATCAGCATGGTTCGTGGTGGTTGGAGCAAATTTTGCTACGTCCGTCCGCTACGTTCGCGCGTGTGAGAAGATGAATGCAGCCGAGGAGGTTTGGTTAAGTAAACAATTTATCTTCCAGCGCTGCTAAGCGCGCTCCGAGTCTTTCGGGGCGCCATCAAGACTGGCCTAGCACGACGTGTGGCGAAAGGCATCGCGGATGTGCGTGCACGTACGCGGACGAAACGTGGAAAGTTTGCGAAATAAAGTAGTTTCGCAAGGAAACGCGAAGGTGTCTTGACACGAGCATGTCGATTATCCTGGCAGGCAGGCACGGTCACGGTACGGTTTATTTGTATCGCAAAGGTAAACATGCAGGGGAACACAAGGAGCGGTATCAGGTGGATCCTTTAAAGAACGATTAATTGTAAACAGATCAACACATATAAGGCAAATGTTTTGAGGCTTATTGTACCTTCTTTATGACTGTATTTCTGTACATTTTGGAGAAATTTTTGTATACTCACATCTGCCTCTACGCAATTTGAACGTTTCGTTTACTTGCGACGAAAACGTTAAAAAGAGAAACACTGTCAAAATGTGTTCCGTTTGGCTACACGTTAGTTGAGGTTAGTGTTTCAATTTACGCGCGCTCTCTAGCAACGTCTTCGGCGACCGTTTGTCGCCGGCATCGGTCTGCGAGATAGCGCAACGAAGCGGCAGAGAGTTTTACAGCGACCGATAAAGCAGAGAGCGAGAGTGAGGCGAATTTTCGCCCATCGTTACTATCTACCGAACGTACGGTCGACACCAAGCCGACAGCTGATGGTTGCCGCGGCTTGGTTGCGTCGGCGCGTCCCATATGGTATTTGTTTTGACTATCGCTTGCCTGGTGTCTCTGGTACATGGTTCGGACGCGCGCGAAACATCTCCCCATGCGTTGGTGCATTCGTGGCGAAAACATGAGCATTGGGGCGTTACGGCCTGGCAGAGCCGTGAGCCGACACCACACACGGTCGATCGTCGGCGAAGCGGTTCTTCCGGATTGCGAGAATCCCGTAGCCTGGGGATGTTGCGACCGTTCGGAAGACACGCGCGTATTTGCCCGCCAGTTCGAATCGGTCGGTCGTCGGGAACGCACGCGAATGCAAGATCTTCCCGGTGTGTGTGTGGCAGCGCAATTCAGTGTTGTGCCGTGGGTTTTTATTTTTTTCGGTTTGAATCGGTTTGAATTATAGAGCAGCAGTTTTGATGAAGTGCGGGGAATTACGGATGAGAAACAGGTGTCACGAAACATCGGCCGAACAAATATAGCGTCCGTTGGTGAGGTGAAATTCAATTCAATTCTAACCGAGGCCCTGCGCTGGCGGCACGGTGACTGTGGAATTGAATGGTTTTCCACACGTGATTCAAGGGAAGTTTGTAAACTGACTAAGCGACTAGCAAACGGATGAAGGGATGTGATGGGTCCGTTAGCCCATTGGCTAACCCCGTATGTGTGTGTGTATGTGTGTGGAGTGTAAAACTTTAGCCAAACGTGTTCGACAGTAAATTACATGTTGGAAACAAAAATCGATTCGATTGAATGAAAGGTGAATTTTTTTAAAATAAACTTTTTGTTTTGCTAGTTGTTACACGTTCTTGGACGTTCGTGAGCGTGATAGAAATTACTACGAAGGCTTTTGCCGAGTGTCCGTCCGTCGTCGGAGGGAACAGTAACTAGCGTGTAAAATATTGTGCCAGAATTCGATCAACGTGGTTGTGGTGTGGCTTTCGGTTAAGATGAAAATATCCTCCAATCGATTGATCGATCAAAGAGCACATCCCACAAAAAGCATGATAACTTTTCATCACGAGTTGATGGACGTTCGATTGAGTGCGTTTTCATCCATAAAAAGAGGATGGAAAAGGTCGATCCAAATTCGACTCACCGGAATCGATCATTGCACCGGTTTGCGTTTAGTTTGTGGTAAGTTTTGGGCTGTTTCCGGTAATAAATTTTCCGAAGATTGATTCATTCGTTTGCAGTTATTCGAAGGATTGTTCCAGTGAAAAATGGAATGTACTAATAGCCATACATTAGAGAGTCGCTTTTGGTGAAATGAGTGATGTGAATTATTAATTGGAAAGGAATAAAACGATTGGATAGTTTCAGGACTTTATTATTAAAAACACACAAAATATGCAACAAACGATAATTTTGTATATTAGTAATTGAATTGAAAGCTTCGTACTAATGGCAAATACTATGCTCCAAAAAAAAGAAAAAAGAATCCATAAACGAAAGATTTCCCATGTTTTTTGTTGTAGTTGTTCAACTATGTAATAAAGTTGTTCCGGCTGGCAAAAGAACAAGACACCACAGTTTGCTATTCTGAATGGCACACAGCGCTAAATTTGAGTTTGTTTATCAAAGGGCAGCACAATGGCAAACCCTGGAGCGCTCCCAATACCGGTATCATTCGGTAACTGCTTACATTTTATTATCGCTACGATAAGAATCCGGCCTTAGGATATCAACCGATCTTGTCGCCCGCACAGCGTCCGTTTGTTTTGTCGAATCCGGTCGGACTGGTGAAGCGTCACAGAGCGAACAGACGACGCAACCGAAAGCCATCCCACTGATTCCAGTCACGTGCGTAGATGACACTTTCGTGTTTGGCATTAACCGTGTACACACACACACACACTCAACCATCCGAGCAGAGTCTGTTTGGGAGATTAAGAGGCAATTATTTGCCTTCCAGTGTGTACCGATACACCGGCCGAGTCGGATTCGGTCGCTACGGGCGTACCGAGTGCGTTCGGCCGCCGTTAAGAATGTTGGTGGATTTTTGTCACCAAATTGGATCAATCTGGATTGGGCGACAGATCTGGCATGTGGCTGCCATCACGCCGGCAGAACACAGTGAGCGTTGCAGCACCGGCACCTGTTTGGCGTCATCCACAAGAAAGGGTCGATAAATTTGGAAAATATTCTTTGCTCGACTGCGCAGCGCATTCGCTGCTGTTGTTCGTTCGCCGTGAAGGTGCGAAGGTGAAAGTAGGTTTATTCGCGTCGCCCACTGGGATTTGCTGGGGCCCGGTGAAGATCGACCACCATCGCGCTATTTCCAGAAATATTCACACGCAGTAAAATTTACACGCTGCGCTACCATTCGGGTGCAGGGGTGTGGGGGGTTGGGGGGGTGGAAAGAAGGGGTTGTTTTTTCTTTTCCTTTATTGATGTTTTTTTGTACTTCTCCTTAATCGAACCAGTAAGTATAAGAGTGGTTATAACGAACAAAAATAAATACCGTGCGAGCATTTTTCATGTCCAACTCCCTTGGGTTGATCGATTCTGGAGCATACCCACGCACGGTGTGTACGTGTGGGAGATCAGGTCCGGATCGGAGTGGAGGCATCAGATTTCACAAGTGTTTGTTTACCTTCTACCGGAAGTGTTGGGCGCAGGAAGTAAGTAGTACCCACACAGCGTAAGTGAGTGAAAGAAAGCGCAGAAAGCAAACGCAATCGATCGCAATCGTGTAGCTCAGGCAAGTTAAGTGCTTCGCAATCACGTTCTGCTCCTTTCTTGGGGCGGGTATTAATTTTCTCGCAAAGTCAAAAATCAAATTAAATCAGGTTGAATGACGGCACTGGCCCTGCAACTGGAGTAGGTTGTTCTTTCATTAAGCGAGTGCTTCACGCACGTTGCTCGTGAGCTGGATGGATGAATCATTGGCGGGAAGCACTCCCAACGTGTTGATACTAGCGCCCATCATGTGGTCATGCTGGTGTTGGATCTTTTGGTGTAAATATTGTTCCAAGAAAAATCGGTCAACTTAAATTGGAAGAATGGCACGGCGTACATTCTTGCGGAAATGAGCATATAAAAACGCTATAGGAAGTGTAATATCGATCGGAAAAAAAGTATCTCGTTTCGGATTTTTTACTGCAAGAGCGTGAGCGATGAAATGAATAGCTTAATTTTTCCTCTTCAAACGATAGCGTTCATGTAGCGGAAAGATAATTGCATAAAAACTCGATGAGTTTTTAATTCGTGGAATTATTATACGCCACGATATGAAACAGAACGCCGGACGCTGAAAACAGTACTTCATCACCCACTTTGCAGCGCGAGTTCCTACCTCAGGGACCTCAGTACATGTCCGTTTCGGGTGTTTTTTTTTTTCCCCGAGCGTTGGAAAAAGTTGTGCAAATTTACATTAAATAAACACACTCCAATCATAAGCTTTATCTTTCGTTCCATAATCAGTCAGCACTCAGCCGTCAAATAATCCAATCCAATTGGATCGATCGATTGATTTCCGCCATCAAGCTTCACTATTTTCTCCGCTTCAATGCGGTTCCACGCGAAATCTCGTCGAAATAAAACGTAAAGCATCATCAGGCCGGACGTTCGCTTGGCAATCGGTTCGCTGTCTATCGTCCCTTTTGTGCTGTTTTCTTGCGTTTGCTAGCATTTTTCCTTCACTTAACGCGTCGTTTGCTTTTTCTTCCTTTTTTGCCGACCTCGATAACTGTCGATCTGCTGATTGTGCCAATAAACCGTAAATCGTAAAGTCGAGCCAATGCAAATGAATTCTGGGTCAAATGGGACCAAGGGGAGGGGGGGGGGGGGGGGGGGCGAAATTGGGATGGTTTGCATTCTTCCCTTGGGATTGTCTGCCCGAGACAGCAGCCAGCCAGACACCACCCGAGTGGATGCAGTTCGTAGAGGGGAAAAAAACATTCAAAAGACACATATAAAGCGACGTGCGAGTGGAAAATTCGGTCAACGCGAATTAGTCTGCTGTGTGACCGAATGGGCGAATCCGTGCCGGAGGAAAAGAATCACTTGTGAAACGTTGGACGCGATCCGGGTCCGGATTGTCTGTACCGAGTGAAGTGCTTCCCTTATGGAACGCTTCATTCGGCAACGGTAGAAGGAACAATGTCGTAGCAAAATAATTGGACAACGATATTGTCTGTCTCCAAAAAAGTCCCCGATGGAAAATTCGACTGCAGTTGCTCTGTTTCAGTATGATGTAACGCATCCACTTTTTCACGAATGGAGATAAATTACTTGTAACCTGTCGCTGGATTAGGGACGGTGCCCAGGCCAAAACATCGTAACGGCGGCGCCCCATCATCATCATCAATCTTTCAGCGGCATGTTGTCGGTTCGGAAAATTGTTGCCACGTGTCAACTAAACTCCTGTTTCGAACCCCTTTCGCATGCAGCAACCGTCGAAATGCATGTTGTCACGGTGTGATTTTTGTTGCCGTCCTGTTTGTTTGCTCCTATTGGCTTAACCATCAATAACGAGATTTTGAAATTAGCTGACTTTAGTCGTTGTACCATGCGCAGTGTACAACGCAAACGAGTGAAACCCCATCTCTATGAAGGGTGACAAACGTTTTGTGTGTGTGTGTAAAGTGAGGTAAAACGTTCGATGCGGCGGTTTTTATTGAATTCAATTAAGCGACAGATTAAACTAATATGCGACGTGGGGCGTTTTTTGTTTACACTGTCGCTTCGTATTGGATGCATTTCAATGCTTCAATGCTGGTTCAATTGTGGAATTGTGGTTGTTCATCAAATGAGGAAATAAAGGTTGAAACAGCTGATGGAAAAATGTTAGGAGAGGATACATTAGTGCAATTGTACGTAGAAGAAGATTATTTTAAATCACAACATAAAACTCATCATATTTGTGAGCAATAAGATGTAGTTGAAGTCAATATGTCGTAGCTATCAGTCTTCATGAGAGAGAATTATCAACTTTTAATTTCTTTCCATTTGTTAAGGTTAATAGACCATGAGATTTGAAGTGGTTCAAACACTACAATGATGACCTTACCTGTGTATGGCATAAAATATAAATATAAATGAATGGAAATATTGCAAATTTCTCGCCACTAATCCGTGCTTCCGAAGGTAAACAATGCAAAAATAATTAGAACAGAAAAAATACACAAATGACGACCCTATCAGAATGCAGGATAAAATGTGAGAAATGATTGCGGTGAGATATTCTTAGATTAGAACCGGATTAGTAGCTTAGAATTCTTTCACACTCAAGCCACCTTTCGGCAGGTAAGAGTGTCATGCCGTAGTTCTAGTTCCGCTCACCAGCGTGTGAAATTAAAGCCCAGAACTAAGGGAAAGGTATTATGGACGATGCAAAGCGCCAATCGCTTCAGGGATGATATTTTCTGTGTTTTTCTTTGTAGCTTGATTTGCGTCACAAATATATGGATTTAAATGTTAAATATAATATTCGCAATTCTTGGAAATAGTCCGTTCGCTAGAAAAAGGGTATTCTTCCCTCACCTTGTAGGTAGTTACGCAGCTTTACTTTCCAAAGCGGAGGGTCCTGCCTTCACTTTGCGTAGGGCTTAAGCAGTGAAATCCCTTTTCTCGATCTGGTCATATTCTTCCGCAAAGTTGGCAGAAGTTGTTTCCCTTTTTTCTCCACATATTTCGCTTCACGGATGGCACGGAAAGCAAGTGAATGGGCGTTTAAATTCTTGCAGAAGGATACTACGGTTCGGTGTAAATCGAGCGTTGAAGATGTGATCCGTTGGGAATGCTGGACGGAAAGAATTTTGGTGGAAGCTCCCGAAAAAAAAAGAAATGGTGGATTGTAAAGAAAGAAATTCCTTGAATCGCTTGTCGAAGTTCAATGAAATGAAAAATTGTTGATTGAGTGGTAAAATAAGCACCGACCAACCATATGATGACCATGTGCAGCAGAGTTGGGCTGGTAAGGGTACGGTAAGGGTAAATTGCCCACTCGAAGTAATTGGGTGTGGAAGATTGTCTGACCCATGGGAATGGAAAAATATGGAGTTATATATATTTACTTATTTTGTTACGAGGAAGAAAGGAAGATTATACGCATGGGGGAATGTTTACTGCTTAGTAATTTTAAGGGAAAAATGATTCGCTTTCATCCTACTGAAAAAGTTTAAGGAACGACCTGACATTGTGAAAAGGACGTGGCGTACTTAATATGACCTCATGGGGAGGAAAAATAATGCTTGTTTAGCTTAAATCAACGCTGCACGCACGCTTTTCCATTTTGTTTAGCTGAAAGGGTTGTGCATGTGCATCACAATGGATCGATTGCGGTCATAAGGTGTCACTAAATAAAACTTATTATAATGTTTTTTAATTTAATATATCTCAAATTAAATTGATTTAATGAGATGATTATCTGCTTTTATTATAGAACGATGCAAGTAAAAAAATTCAATAGCAACACTTGTACATTTTCCATTATTTATCCCACTGTGCAGTGCAAGGTAAAGTTGCATTCCGGCACAAGCAATAATGCATTTCTGCTGACCGTTGAAACGTATGCACTCGCGATGCAAGAACGTGGCGCCCCACGTTGAGGTGGTATTTTTGCACAAACACTCGTTCAGAACCGTAACCGTTTGCTTTTGCAACGTTTCATTTAGTTGTGATTGTAACAATTTTTCACCATTGCTCCGTCCGTTCGTTCCCGTCCGTTTCGCTTCAAGCATGACCCGTTGGAGTGATTGTTTGTTGTTAGATTTTCCCATTAATGGTAGGGTGTAAAGTGAAATTCGTCCGAAAGCACTGCAAAGTGTGCGATTCGCGTGTAAAGGACAACCACTCGCATTGTGAAATTGTTTGTTTCCGGTTTTTGGAAGCGCGTCTTGGCAAAGGTGTGTTTAACCACGAGAACCGTTTACTTTAGCTGCCATTTTCACCCCTTGAAGACGGGGTCCGGTCTGTTTGGGAAATCGTTTAACTGCTTGATCATGAAAATCCGGTTACAGTTTTGAGCCGGGTGAATGCTAGTAAACAATCCGCTCGCTTCGCGACCGCTTTACGCGGTTGGTGGTGTGTGAAGAACACGTGAGGGTGCAGAAACCGTTGGCAAATACGTTTCAATATTGCCTCGTACACAGCAGTGCAAGCGTGCCAGTAACGAGACAAACATTACCGCACACAAACACTTGCTTGAAGGCGACCCCACCAGCCACGCTCACTTCAAGTTCAATTTGTCCGAAATTATGGCCCCCTATTTATAGGTGTTGTAAATTTAGAAGTAAAGTAAAAGTCCACAGCCGTTTAAGGCCGAACGTACAAGCGAAGCGAGATTGTGCACGGTGTGAAGAAACGCATAATTTTGCAGTTCAATGAGTTTTTGAACGATTACGCAGTACGACCCACACAGAAGCGCCTGGGGGAAAACAACACAATATTTTAAAGCAAAACATAAACATGCACGTAACGCTTGAAACATATGGTAAGATATTATGGAAATAAAAAAAAATAAAAAGCATATTTTTATTCGTTAAACTCCCTAAAATTACACAATTTTCCACAGCATATGGCAACCTAAATGGAGACGCCTGGTACATCACAGAAAATTAAAGTGGACGAGCATTTTCATTTAACACAATTATTAGATGGATAGGAGGAGGGAAATGGAAGATGTGGGGGGTTGGTAGGGGTTGGATGTGTAATAAAACGAAGTGAACCGAAGGTGTGCAGCCAAACTGCACGGTTGGCTGATGGCCAAAGGTGCAAAATGTGCAGTCAATCGCGACACAGCACTTGGCAAAGAGGGCCATCGTCGTTCGTCTGCACGTGTGTCTAGGTACCGTTGTGCCGTTGACCGCTCATGACTCTCGTACCTATCTGTATGTGTGTTTTCCCTCTGTTTTCACCGACCGTGTTACCAGTATGTTGACTGAGGCCACCTGTTTAACGATTAGAATGCACACGTTCCGTGTGATGATGGTACGAATTTTCGGGGAGTACCCCGTTCCCAATCGGCTCTTACTGATTCGGGGCTATTCTTTATAAAACAATACAATTTTACAGCCCACCAGCAGTCCTCACGAGGTTTTGTGCTGTTGCGTGCCGCTTCAGGGCAGGTGTGATGTGCAAAATGTCACCGTCACGTTCCACATAACCTTTCTTTTTAATGTTTTTAATTAAATTACCCAACTAGCAAAGTGAAAGTGCAAATTCGCTGCGAGACAAGGAGGCTTGATTCAATACGCCCCATTCCCTTTGGGGTGTGCGAGTTAATTAAATTATTAGACTCACAAAAACGGCAAAATGTGGTTTTTATTACGTGGAATCACGCCGACATATGCAAAAACCACTAATGAAGTTGCTAAAACCTTGGTGCTGTATGTTAATTTCTGATGAATGTAGTTCATTTGTTTAGATAAAGGCGTCGAATGAAGCAAGCACAAAGCTTGATTGAATATTAAAATTGAGCTGACAGTTGCAAACTTAGCAAGCGGGAAAGATTGATTCCATCTCGTTCATCTGCCACTGTCACGTGATGTGGGTAAGCAGCTGAGTGGCTGAGTTGTTAAACATGATTTATTAATTTAAAATCACATTTCATGATGATGTGGCCGATTCTTCTCCTGCATTGGATTATTTTGTTCCTTGCTGGTGATGTTTGTTGCCATATTACACTCGCACTCACAAACAAAACATTTAACTATTCGTGCATTATCATTGCGACGTGCCGGCAAGAGAACTAAGCCGTTGGAACCGATGCTGTGTGTTGCAAAAAAGAAGATAAACGAAGAACATGAAAATAAACAAGTTCGATGGCACGCACACGGCCATACACGACCACTATAAATCATCTCCACCGGATTTGACTCGCTCGTGTATGTGTGTTTGTACATGGGTTTAAGGTCTGTGTGTGTATGTGTGTGTAATATCACAGCTTTCACGCTCGTGATTCGTTTTGTCGCAGTGACTGCAGGAAAAAAATTGCGAATGCGGACAAGGTTTTGCTTTTCTTTTTTTTTTGTGTTGCCACCGACCGGGCGGTATGTAAATCGGTTCGTGTGCGGGTCTCCATTCATGAATTGCTTCTGGGGTCGTCGTTTCTGCAGAAATTCTTCTTCCGGTTTCCTGTCGGTTGGTCCCCCCTTTTTTTCTCTCCACTCCTGCTGGCAAGTATGTATGTGTGTGAGTAATGCCGTTGTTCCGCTCCATTTTCCGCGTAAGCCTTGCTAGGTTCAGCAGTTTTTCCACTTGTGCTTCTTCCGGGGTCCTTTCCCGACGAATCTGCTAGCAAAGCGTGTTAGCGAATAGGGAAAGAACCCATCGACCGACCGACCGACTGACGATGTGGGTCTCCGATGAATGGGACCGGGCTATGTTTCCTCTCTAACTCTATCCACTTTCTGTGAACCATGTGAACCTATGACGTCGGATTGTTTGTCAACGGCGAATGACCTCAATAATGGTAATTTAATATCGTGGATATTACAAGGAAATAAATTTTTAGGCAATGAACGTTGTTCCTGTGTGCCATTCGCGTACCAAGAGTGCCGGGTTTTGCATTGCTGCTGCCTTATACACACCATATGAGCATGTACGGTGAATGTCAGTTGATGGCAAGAATCAAAGAGGAATTCCACCCAAAAGGCTTAACCTTTAGATCCCTCTGGGGTATTCGTCGGTACGCCGGTTATGAAGACATTCCAACATGACATTCAAAGATGAACCTTCCGCACCCATTGCTTTGTGGCTGCGGTGGTATGTCATAAAGGCGGTCATTAGCTACGTACCAAATCGAAAATTGCATATCATAACATTGTGATTAAGCACTCACCTGAACGAACACTGTACGAAAGCTTGCTCGGTAGCTCTTTAATGTTTGAATGTGTTTTTTTTAACATGTTCCATTTTTTCTTTGTATCATGGAATCGTTTCAGATCGAAGGTGATCGTGTGTGAAAATCGAATGCTTCACTACAAGTCGGCAAAACGAAGCAGTGGGAAGTTTCATACTAAACCGGGCAGCTGGCAAGGACACCGACGGGAGCGAGGTTTTGCAATCACAACGAACTTCTACGTGGCCTCCCGTGGGGTGTAAACTTAATTAAAATCGCTCCTTAGACACTGCGAAGTGGGATGTGTTCGTGCAGGAGTGCCGTAAAGGAGCGAGCTGATAGTAATATCGGATTCCCATTAACGGGTGGATAAAATTGCAATTTGTATTACAAAGTAACGTACGTGTGACGGCGAATCCCGTTGTTTGTTATTGTGGACGTTGCGTTAGTTTTTGAAATAAAACGATCAACTGCTGGTTAGTTTGCGCGTTACAATTGATGCGAATGGCAGTAGCAAGAGAGAGAACGAGTGTGTGCGATACTGATTAATGTTTTCTGTTTTGTTTTGTTTTCAAGTGAAGTGCAATTGGTTTGGTTTTGGGTGAATTATGTAGTGGCACGTACGGTGACAGGTACAGGTGAATGAAACGATTAAACACAAAGTGTGCAACGCGACGTGCAAGTAATGATAATTGAATTTCCACACAACCATCACCCAACACGAGCCGCGTCGGGATGAAACAGTGAGGCGTGGTTTCGCACTACACAATAGAACCGGTTGCAGATAACGTAATCAAACATCGAAACCGTTATTGGTGGAAATGGTGTGGTAGTGTTAGTGGTTTCACAACGGTGTGTCATTTACGGTGCGGCGTGAAACAAATCAAACGAGCAGAAATCAACCTCACTCACCGAGGTACCGAGGCACGTTCCGAGCAGTGAGCGTACGCGTGTCAGCGTGTCTAAAGGTAGGAAAGATGCTGCGCAACTGTGGCTGTTTTCAGCGGGCACGGCGTAGTTCCAGCTTCGAGGACTCGTCATCCTGCCGGTCGTCGGAGATTGAGCGTGGTGGCGAGATGACACCGCACAGCGGCAGCCTGCTGAAGCTGTTCACCTCCAAGGGTTGGTGTAGGCAGTGGCGCAAGAGTGGCCGTGGCATGAGCATGACCAAGATCGAGCGAAGTAAGTAGTATCTATGTGGGTGTGTGTGAATATCCTTGTGGAGATGGGAAACGGAATGGACAGAGAGGTTAGTTTGGTGTTTCAAGTTCAACAGCATCATTAACCGGGATCGTAATAATTCCCACGTGGACGTGCGTTTATATCTTGGGAGTTAGGTTTGTTTCTATTTCCCTTTCTTTCTCTCTCCCTCTCTTTATCCACCTCCACATTTGGGTGAATCCTTTTGTGGTATCTTTGTTTATTATCTCCAGCACCAGGGATGGCGAGATAAGAAAGGTCATGCGTTGCGGGAATAGAATGAGGTTATGTTCGTTCTTTGTGTCCCCTAAATTGGATGAGAACGTTTTGGTGCTCCCGTGAGAAGGGCGGATAATGTTGTTTCATTACGATTATGGGCGAGCTGGCAATGAGCCTGGCTAAGGCAGGATGATTTTACACGCTCGTCATAAAAAAAAACCACTAGTCGTAAGGGTGCCTCATCAAAACGGAACGTAGGAGGTCGTTCAGTACGTGACCTTGGTATTTATCGGGGCATTGCTCATATTGTTTGCCTTGAATCAATGTTTGAGTAATTTTAAACTAAAAGACAAACAATTAATCATCTCACCGAGACCTTCTTCAAATTGGGAAACAAAATAATGTATAAGGAGTCCTAATGAGATGCCTTATCATCGACACCCAAGCCAAATATTCATGGCCAGAAGATCCCGCTGCGTATTTTGGTGGGATCAGCAAAGGTATAGTATATTAAGAGTGACTGTAACCAATCGAAGAGAGCAAAGAGGAATTCTACCTTCAGTTGATGCTTTTGAGTCTAGCATTTCAAGATTTAAAAACTGGGAACTCGTTTTTACGTCTAATAGCTGCAAGGCTTTTGAGAATTTTGAAAACATCCTGTTTTGGAATTCCTGTTTGTTCAGATAAAAACAATATTATGGGCCTTTATTTAAACATCTTTCTCAATGCGAAAGAAGAGTTAATCTCGTAAGACCCTTTCTTCTTCCATTCCGAAAGTAATAAAGTCATCGAGCGTCAGTTGGGAGATTTAGAACTAACGTTCCGTCGATCCGTTCCGTAACTATCTGGCAATACTAGTAGTTGTATCAGTTTTATTGTTTCCTCCTCACTGAAACCTCAGCACATGTAGCATGGGCAATCAGACAACTGTACTGTTTGCACATAAAACTACACGCCTTACCCTGTAGGGTGCAAGAATTCAGAAATCAGGATGCGTTTACCACCGACCCACCGACAGACGGGAGTGGAAATGTAGCAGGAAATGTAAATATTCAATGTAATGCTCGTTACGCTGATGTTGACGAGATGCTCCTATTGCTGCTGCGTGGTTTTTCTTTGGTGGCAAGATGAACGCTGCGATGATGGAATGTACATTTACAGCGCTTGTAAAGCGCGGAAGTAATTTAATAAAGCGGCACTGGCACTGGATAGCGAAATGGTACTTTGTATTGCAGCACAACTAAGCATGTCATGAAATGCAATTTATGTGGTAAGTTAAAAGAAGAAAGAAAAAAAGTTGCTTCAAATGTAGTTTATTGCTCTTGCTACAATCAAATCCACTAGCTTCATGCTTCATTAAAGCGTCGCATGGAAGTAAAACTAAAACATATTTTCAATGCTATTTTGTGTACGAAAAAGTTAAATTGAATCTCGTAAAAAAAATGAGGAAAAAACTGAAAGTACCGAAATGAGATGATGTCACTCGGGAACAATATGCGTCCAATCAGCGACCATTTTCCGAACAAGAAGTGATTTTCTTTCACAAAAAAAAAAGAGAGAGAGCGAAACCAACACACAAATAGTGCAATAATTCGCCTTGCAAACGTGACCTTGAAGCCGTGGAAGTTGGTGAAAAATTCTGTTCGCCGAAAAAGGGAAGATACCGCGCGTGTCTATCAAGTTCCGTGCCAAAATTCGCACCACAACACAAGCAAGCAAGACGACAAAGTTTTACTCCAATTTTTCGTGTTTGTGAGCTGGAACAACAAGCGGGTAGAATGCGGGAAAATGACACACACACACACACACACAGCGAGTCCAAGCCTGTTCCTGATGTTGTGCCCAGTGCTGTTGCGAGAGTGGAATGTATATAACAAGCCGAAGAAGGACGGGACACGAAAGGAGAAAGACACAATAAGCCATTAACTTTCCGCGTAACTTTGTTTGTTCAGCTTGTTTTGGCTAAGAAATGGACCGAGTGGAAGTTTTTGTTGACGAAAACGGCAAAAAAGGGCCAAGAAACGGTGCCTTGCATGTTTTGTGAGGAAACGAGAGCAAAGCGAAGTGCATTTCTCTCTGACGTCGTCACCTTTGCGTCAATGGTATAAAAGGTTGCCGCAAGAGCGTCATGTGTTTAGAAATAGGCGGCAAAGGAAATTATGATCGGCAACATGAAAATAGCATATCCATCATGCGGACCATAGTGAAGTACCGCACCATACCTTTACCATGCGTGTCCGACAATCAAAGCGGTCACTTAGGCTCAGCTGGTTTCGCTTTGTTACGAAACATTGACTGATGTGAGGAAGGAAGAAAACAAAAAAATAACACACACACACAAACACAGTTTGTTTTCTGCTTCCTGACCCTTCCGAGGTATGAAAAGCGGGAAACTCATTTCCACGCAAACCTTTACGTTTGTGGGCTGTGTGGGTGCGGTGTGGGTTCAAATCATGGAAATGGGAGCCTTTGGAATAGGGGGTTTTACGCATCCGACTAAAAGCGGACGCAAAAAAAAGGCACTACACACGCTTCAGAAACGCTGGAAGGATATAAATACTCGCTGTTTCTTTTTCTCCATGGACAGAACGGTAAACTCATCAACCGGCAGGGAGCTGAGTGGGTATGTTCATTCATAAAAATTCACGCTCATTTGCTGGTGATGGGAATGTTGCAACTAAGCAGGCTCGCACGCTCGCAAGGAACGGACGGTTGAGAATGTTTTCGAGGAAATATCCGATTGGCAAATAAGGCAGCAACTTGAATAAGGTCATTTAGTGTTTATCGTGTGGGTTGTATAAAAAAAAACAGCATCGCAAGAAGGTCATTTCCCACGAAACATGTTTACGTCTGCTGGGAACGAAACAGTCTACGGGACCAGTACAATCGTAATGGGATTTTGAAAGTTTTCCATCGATCCGCCCCGGAAGGATGCTTGAAAGTTGCTGTTCTTCAAACAGGAATATATCCTTCTATTATGCCTTTCGACTGCTTACAGAAAAGAAGGGTTCCTCCAATTCCGATCGCTCGGAAGCAAAAGTGAATCAAAAGAAATGACGACAAAAACTTGGTCCGGTATCATATCCGGTGAGACATTCGCTTGACTTTTAGCTACGATGAAAGTTGTACGCGAGCACGATGCGAAAGCAGCAGCCTTTCAAATGATGGTACGGTTGTTACCATGGGAATCAGCAAATGCCGCCTGGTAATTGATTATTCATCTGTTCATGTTTCTGTTTTGGATGTTGCAGGATAGGTCAAGGGGTTTGCACCAAGGCCAAGGGTCAGAAATTTGTATGTAAAAAGCCCTTCACTTGAAGCTGCCTAATCCCGAAAACAAGGGAGGAAAGCAGACTTTGATGGGCATGAAATTCGGATGAAATTACATTCGTTCAGTAGCGAATTCCCTTCTTGCTGCGAAACAGGCGCAGCGTAAAAGTTAAACGAAAATTAATTCAAATTTTACGGTTGATTTCGAGCGGATGTCGAAATGGACGTAGCTTTTTGATTAAGTCCACCGAAAGCGGCCGAATGGTGCTGTACTGTTTGTATTTCTCGTTACTTGCACGGACGAAGCTTAAATATTTGTTGCTTTATTGAGGGGACTTCGCAATTTCAGTTGATTTTAAGCGTTAAACGCACTAATGGCAATATCACTTCGACAGTGTTGGTTGTTGTTACTTTGTACTGTTGGACGTGTGAAGTAAATGAATAAAGTAAAGGCTGTTAAGGGATGAAAAATTGAAATTTAATTTAAAATTTAATTGTTTTTGAGTTTTCATTGTTAATTAAATTTGCTGAATGGGTTCAAAATTCGTTCATTAACGTGAAAATCTCTCCCACAGTTATACAAAAAGGATGAAGATCGACACAACAAAAAACACATTTTGCTTGATCAAAGATGATCGGGATGGGGTTTCTCGTAGTAGTAATTGTATATTGAATTTAAAATATTTTCCAAAAACAGATCATGGCATAAAGCGATAATAAAGCTCAACCTTAAGTTCTTTGTTTGCATGAATTTTGAATGAACACTTTGCCTAATTCGGCAGAGAAGAGTGAAACATATTTTCAACAACCCCTTTTACAGCGATCTAAGCATGTCAAATCCAAACACCACTGACAGTTCTAATCTGCTGTAAGCAAAATGTTGTCTCAGCAATAGGAAACTTGTTAAACGGCTACATCTCACGTTGCATAATTGAACGAGCGTAGAAGCATCAACTTCCGTGTAGAAAGAGGTGGCAAAACAAAAAACAAACAAAAAAACACACACACACACCGCGTCACCGAAACTCCCAAACGTAAATGGATTACGTTTCGGTAGCTTGTCCATTCCATTAGCCGTTCCGCGAAATCTGCGGCAGGCGCGTTCGAGGCGCAAAATAAATCAAGTGAAAAACTCAATTTCCTCCATCTGTCACAGTGAGTTTGTTTAATTTTCACCACAAACTCCCGAAAGGGGTTTGAAATGTTTGGATGGGCCCTTTACACCCCGTGGACAAAGAACGCGGCGGCCGCTTCTTCTTGTCTGTGGGGCATTATTTCTTTTCTTTCCCGGACGCACCAAAGTGTCTAATAATAATGTCATCATGTAGCTCTGTAGCTGTCTTCTCGGTCTCCTCTTTTGCCGCCCCAAGAAAGGTCACCTTTTTTCCCGTGTCGAACGAAAAAAAAAGCACGAGAAATGTTTATTTTTTTGTTACATCATTACAATTTCTCGGCCACGCGCTACGTTACGTTCCAGGGGTATTGGATGGTTCAGTCGTACGACAAAGGGTCTGGGGACTGGTAAGCCACTCGGTGTCATTCCCACGTTTTGTGGGACAAACAAAACTGTCGTTTCCCAAATTTATGGTTACATAAAAACGCGGGAATTTGTGTAGCAAAAGAGGGAGACATTATGCTGCGAGCATACTCTACGATAAGCGAACTTCTGCGGAACATCCCGAACCGGAACTGATGCAACGAACATTCGCCGGAAACAAGGGGTAAATGTTTTAAGTGTGGAAATTATCCTACATCCGATGAAGGTTTTTGCTAAAGCTTTATTTAAGGCTAGAGAGACAGCCTGGAAGAGGAAAATATTGTGCTTAAAGATGCGTTGGTTAAATATTCTCCAAATGTTACCTTTTCACGAAGGTTTGCTTGTAAAGGTAACACGTGCGGTAAAGTGTTTACGTTTCAGATGAACTAAATAATTGGGAAAAACGTAACTGCGTTACTTGAAACTGTAACTTGCGGGTTGGTTCAAACACTAAACGAAAACCACTCCAAAAACTGGTTGGAAAAGATGTTCTTGAAAACAGAAAATCAAAACCATGAAGTTTTATAATTACACTTGTACCTACCGTTGTTCATCAAACACCGCGGGGAAAAGCATATTCTTCAATATGAGCTTGTAGATAATCCGGTTTGAGCTTGTACAGAGCGTAGGTTATATTTTAGTTTGGTACCGGGTTGGATATGAAAGATTCTTCATCTGCTAAACATGCTTCATAAAGCGCAAATGCCGCACCAAGCGAAGAAAGTGCAAAAGCTTCCACGGATCCAAACATATTGAAAATGAGAGCAGAAAAAGGGCAAGACACAAAACTGGAAAGCAAAAAACTCCATAAAGTGTGCACTCCCTTCGGAGAACGTTCTGTGCGAAACGGAACCGATTCCCATTGGTTCGCCTTCTTTGCAAGCTCATCGTGCTGCATGGTGTAAACGGAACGCCGGAAGGAAAAAAAAGGTAGCCTTCTGCATTATATTATCCCGCGGTTTACGAGGAAATTACCGAGTGTGCCTTTCGTGTTGGTTTTCGCCGTTTGATGGCACGAGATGGTGCGGATGGTTTAATGGATTATTTCCACATCGATTGCAGGCGGCACGGTTGAACGGTGGGCTGTGGATTAAGGGGTTTTGCAGTTGTTCAGTTCTGCTGCCTTTTCCCATGCTTAGAAAGCGCCGGCCGTGTGGGCAGGGCGTACCGTTGCTGTTTGAAGATGGAATTTCAAATTCTAGCACCATGCAGAGCAGGCTGAACGGGAAGCCTTTTTTCCTTGGAATTATATTTACATCGATTGAATGCGAACGATTGGAAAGATGATTTAAGAGTTGTCTCGTATTGCAATGTTTGCTGCTCGAAATTTGTTTGCTTAGGCGCGAATTAAAAATCTTCCAATTGGGTGTAGTAAAAATGTACCAGAATTTCCAATTAACAATTAAACTTCATTTTATTTCACTTCACTGCTAAAAGGTAGATAGCAATAAATCACAAGATGCTTTCCTTTCCGGACGTTAACTCAATTAGGAGCAAATCTGGCAGATTTGTAAACATTTTAAATTGGCAAATATGACGCAATCGAAACATTGTAACGAAAACAGTTACGATTCACTCAGAAGGTTATGCATTTGTTTGCAGTTACAGTCTCGAACCGGTGTCAGGTTGTCAGGAGAGAACCACATCGAACTGAGCTTACGGTTGATCGCTTATTATTTGTTGCTTTCCTGTTTTGCTCAATCCAGGAAAGACACAATTGAATAAGTATCGTGCCACTGAAACGAACGCTACCACGTTGCGTACCAATTAAGAACAACTTTCTACCCAAAATGTTCCTTCCAATTTCCAACCCCTAGTCGGTCCGCGTTCGGAATGCCGAAACGCACTCGCGGAAGGGAAATAAATTGATTTTATCTGGTAGCGTGGCAGCGTTGTACCGGAACGTAACCTGTCTGGCGTGGTTTCGGTGCGTTACGATTTGGTTTAATTTGTGCGAGATTAAATTTGGGTTTGCCGTGCCGAGCGGGAAAAGAAAGTTGATGCCGGAAGCAATCGTTCAACAAATCAAATCAATTGCTGGTTGATGGAGGCGCCCAGTGTTTTATGTGGTTGATTACCAGAATTTGAATTATTTATTGTGCAGCTTATAGCTTATCTGAATGCTGTCAATAAAGTTAAATAAAAGTGTAAATGTGTGGGTGCTTGATTAGATTTTGTCTAAGATGAACATAACTTCCTTATTGCAAACATGGCATAGCATAATTCATAACAGGGCATTTCTATCGCAGAGAAAACATACTAAGAATGTTTCGATAGAATTCAGTTCCATTTTTTAAATGAAATGATTAGACTTAAAAATAAATTTCCTCTACTTTCATACTTCTTTTTTTTGTAGATTAGGACTGTAGAGTAGGACATTCGCAAGCAGTTCGTAGGTAACGTTACTTTTTTGCACTGCAGCGCAACTTTATCGCACATTTTGCGCTATCGTCAAACAGTAAATTAGCATAATCTCGGAATATCGTGTAAATACGCTGGCGGGTTGAGTAAGAATGCCATGACACGCCAGTGGAACGCATTTCGTCAGCACTTTTCCTTGCTGTCCGCCCCGTTTATAGGTATCCCACGGAATGTTGATCCCACCGTGAGCACCCTGGACAAGTGGACGGTTGCAAATGGGGCAGCAGTCGTTGCCTTTTCACCACCATTCTTGCAAGTAGCCGTGGCCGGTGGATTTAATAATGTACCACACTGCTGTGGGGCGGTTTGAAATTGCTCGCCTCGGTACGCAATCCTTTTTTATTTTTCGCCTTTTTTCGCTCGAACTGTTTGCGGAAACCCGATTTATTTCCGCCAGATTGTAGGTGTTTGTGGTGTACGGCGCATGGAAGTGCAGGCTGGATGGATGGATGTTTCGATACACCACGGCTCGGCACGGCACGGCATTGTTGCGGTATTATTTGACCCCACCGCCTTAGAAGCCTGCTGATGGCTATCCCTTGGTCAGGCGTGTGCATCGTAATGACTCTCTATTAGCATAATTTGGTATTCATCGGTAGTTGTTACAGTGCCGGGGTTCCAGGGCAGGACACGGTGTTGATGTAGCAAAACACTCCCTCATACCCATTCCATAATCCTTCCTTCTTCCCTTCTCTTCTAGAGGGAGGGTGTTGGGTGAGCAGATAATTTAACCGGCAACCCCCATTTGGTGGTTTTGCAGACATTTGCACACCATAATGTACGTTGACGCAGGCCCCAAACCTCAAACAACACTGCTTGAAACGGTTCGGTTTTGCTTTGTTAGTTCGTTTACTTTTACCGATTACACGCTGTGTGGGTAGCTGTCAGACCGCGCTGGTCATCCATTTTGGAATCCATCAAACAGGGCCACAAATACTCGATTCTGGGTTCTGTCGGTTAGTGGTCAGCTGATGCTTCCGGCATGTGTGTGTGTGTTTGTCTGGTTTAGGACTAAGGGAGTGGAAAAGGTTAAGCTCGATTTTTTGGGTTTTTCCTTTTTCACAGTGGATGGATGTGATTGTGTGGGTCGGTTGTGGTTTACCGTTTTGCCGTTAACCATGCGTAGATACGGCTTCCGGTGTGCTTACCCGATGGAGGCATAAATTAGATTTAATTCGATGTTGTCACGGGGTAGCTTTGCGACCGAATACCAACCCTGTGGGATGAGCTAAGAGTCACCGAATCTTCTGGGAATTGTTGGAAAAAAAAGGTTGAGCGGTTTAGCCTCACATTTCATTAATTTAAATTTCAGCTAGATTATTCGAGACTGAGATTTTGCAATTTTTGGAAGACATTCCAAGAAGCTAGCAAAATCTGAAGAATTTAATGTGAAAAGATAGTATCCAGGATTGGTTCTTTGATTTAAATTCTTATTATAATTTAATAACTAAAGTAAATATCTTCTAGACCAGTACTAATTAAAGTTTTGTGGAGAAATTTATACGTGTAATCTATTCATTATATTGGACGAATTTTGTTTCCAAGTTTGTGTGAAGAATTTGCCAACAATTTTTTTTATTAAAAAGGTCTGTCTTGGAAGTTTAAAAAAGCAATTTTAATTACATTTTTAGACATGCTTTCCTCGTACCCTGTGTAATTGATAATAAATGAAGAATATGTAGCAAAAGAAAAAAAAGTTTAGCTCAAATTAAATTCAGCATCCCATCCTGTTGGCTAAATAAGCCAAGTTCTAACTACCGAACAATCCGTTTACACCCTTAATTAAGCTTCTGCTGTTGCGAAGCACCCTAAATGCCCGACACTTTTGCTGTTTGTGTCTAATCTAAGCGCGAGACCAATTTAAAGTTCAACATCAAACGAAACACATCCAGCGAAGGTGTCAACGGTTGTCCGACGGGCCGTAAAGATAGCGAACGCTTTCAATCACTGTCTGAAGGCTAATGAACGGCGCCTAATTAAACCTTGTTGACCTTTCCGGTGTGGGATGATAACCACCAGCAGCACAGCGTATCGGCTGGGCTGGAGATAAATCGATATCACTCCCAAGAGCAATTGATTTAATTAAAAACCCGTAAAATGGCTTTCATGCAGTTTTTCCCCGTCGGTTTGCCGGTTTTCGGATGCCATTTGTTTGTTCGTCTCTTGTTTCGTGATTTGAAAAGTTGATAAGGAAAATATATTGACGGTTGAACAGTTGCGGTGGAACGGCGCATAAAAAGAAGGAAAGGATTAACGAAAAGTGATCGGAATCGTTTGATAGGCGGAATGGTAGAAAATACTTTACCATTGCCGTTCGTGGTGGTGCTGCAGTTCGGCTCGAACGTTCATTTTAATCTTTTCCTCGTATCTTTGCCCTTTTAACGTTTGCGGAAAGTTGTGCTTCGGGTAGCAGCTAGTACAGCATGGAACCACGGAAGCTTATCATCTTACCTTTTGCCGTATCGGAACGCGGTATGACTATCTAATCCGCTTATGTGTACGATTGAACGTGAAGGAACGCTTTTCTTTGGTCATGTTAAGAGTAGCAAAGAAAAGAAATAGCTTCCAATACTTTTTCCACCCAGCAACGATGAACGTTTGAATCGATCTCACTTCACTTCCGGCTTGGACGATTGGCAACGTATCAACCCACGTCGGAAGCCAGCTCTTTGGCTTAGCACCATAATCCATGTGCAAGCAATTACTTCATTCTGAGCTTCTAATGTGCACACAACAAGAATTGATTTAATTTGTGCGCACGAGCTGCTGGAGATGAATGTGTAAGCATGTTCGTAGATTGATTGTCTATTTTTGGCATCCAAAAGTGTACTTACAAGCTCACGCATTACCAGGAAAAAAAGATTTAGGACGCTGCTTGGTGCCGCTTGGCGAATACAGTTTGTTTGCTGAATATTACTGTAATGAGTTCGGGGAAGTTTCGTGCTACAGAAAACACCTGATCACTTGGTAGAATTGAGGAAGATAAATGATAACCCAATTCAATACATTTTTAGTACCAGAAATTCTATTCTTTGAATTTTGTATCATAATCCTAAAACAGATATGAAGTAAGAACATTTGCATTTTAGACGTGGTTTTTGGTTGAACAAACTTGTCACGTGTTCTGATTTCGCTGGTAGCACCGTAGAACTGCAAGAAGTAAAAGTTTACTGAAAAGAAACCACAGCATAATCGCAGATGGAAAAGATGTAAGCTCAATGGTGTCGTAGTGGATGAAGATGCTTACCTAAGTAGGGGTTTGCTCACAAAGATTTCGTTCGCTGGTACGATCCTTAAGAAAACTTACGAACCGAAAAGTTTGCGTCGAATTCGTAGTTTGTCGTTCACTTCGTATGATATTTGCATCTCTGTTAAGCTTAGGTTACAGGGTTACTATTTCAATTGCTCCACAGAATGTCTCAAATCTTATAAAATATAAGGAGCATGATTTCCCGGTAATTTAAGATTAAAATGTTTTCACGAAGAATAAAGTATCTCAGTCATGTGCCATTCATTTTAAATTAAAGCAAAACTAACATTGAATTTGGTATGGAAACCCCTGCAAAGCTTTGTCTGATGGATGTCAGTAGCTTCCCTCTAATTATGCCATTGAACAAATGGAAATGGAAATCTTTTCTTCTACCACATTCCAACAGCCAGCGGCTCATTACAATGCTGCGGTGTTTTTGTAACTTGATTAAATAATAGCAGCAAAGGTTTTGCTTCCTAAGGAAAGCTTTTTCAAGCTTCACGTACACAAAAGACGTGCAAGATGCTATTTTTCTTAATCTTTAAGGTGAAAATTAGAAAACCCCGGAATGGTGCAGAAGGGATGGAATGGGATAAATTGCCTCCAGCCCTGTTCCGTTCCATCCGTCAGGTATAATTATTTCTACACGCATCAGACAAAATAAATGACACCGTTTCCGGAGCGTAGCGTGCGGCCAATGCCATCACCTGTAGTAAAGCGTCTTGCGAGCGAGCGTTGTTGGTTGAATGTCCCTGCCAAATGTGACCATGTTTCTACGCGCGTAGGCTCAATTAATGAGCTTCCAGCGAGACTGAGCGTCAAGTAGGACACGATGATGACGAAACTAATGATAACGATAATGATGATACCGTTCTCGTTCGATGGTCGACCGTATTGCCATTGCCGAAAATGGTGCAAAACATGAGCAATGGTTTTGCATCGCTTTCGGTCGCTTGTTCTTCGGTACCGCTCAAAGATCACCGGATCATTTTGGACAGGTTTTGGGACGTGGTGAAGCCAAAGTGAGAAAGGACATGGTAGCTGATGTTGTTTCGGGTCGTCCTGTTTAATGAGTTTTTAATTGGAATAAATTTGGCCAGAAGCTGAAAGACAATAAATCGTGTCCGGTTCAACGCCACCGATTCCGCTGTCGATGATTCCTGCCCTTGTAGCTGTGGCTGTGTTTGGTACGCGAAACGATACCGTCGCTATGTGGTCGGTTGACATAAATTAGAAAATATTTATGTAATCATTTAGCATCTTGTAGGAACAAAGTTTTGCCGACACTTAGACAATACGGCTGGGCGATAGGGAATGGATGTTTCCGTCCTTCCTGCTAGTGTCCATGGTGAGTCAGTTAATCGGCAAAGCGTTGTTCCTAATTTAGACAAATTTCTTACCTACAAAAACTCTCAAAGGGCGCTCTGTTCGTTATTTGCGGATCGCAAATATACGCGATACAGATCAATAATTGTGATTCATTTTATGCCGGTGCTATCATTAATCAGGATGCTTCGCACGGGTCTTATGATGTGCGCCCGTGTGTGTGTGTGTGTGTGTATAAGGGTTTCTGAAGGCAGCAAGTTAGCAACTGATAAAAAAAGGATACCCACTTTGCCTTGGTGACAGAAAAGTTTAATGAATTCAATAAATTATGTGCCGCTGCGTTTTACGTGGAAGAGCCAAAGTTTGGCCCAAGTTTCGGCACGTTCCTCTGTTTTTTTTTTTGCTGCTGTAGCTGCTGAAAGTAGATTTTCTATTTCCCGGGGAGTTTCTTAACCCAGCGGAAGGATCGTTTTCTTACAGCAAAGAATATTCGAAGGTAGATAATGTATTTACAACAGAAAAAAGTGGAGCATTTATTCATCGTTAGTGAGAAAGTTTCCTATCTCCCGCAAGGAAGGAATCTATTTTATCCCTTTTGCTCAGTATCTGATGAAACTTTTCTTTTGTACTTAAATTTGTTTTCATTTTCCGGCTTTGCTAACAAAAAAATAAAATCGACCAACAAACGTATCCGGGCGTAGCAATGAAGGCGGCCATCCTTATACAGCGTTGGTATCGACGGTTTCTAGCCCGGATCGAGATACGGCGACGTTACACGTGGACCATCTTCCAGAGTATCGAATATGCGGGCGAGCAGGACCAAGTACGGGTGAGTAAACATGAAACAGAACTCACATGTTCACATACAGTGTAGAGGTTAATGTGACGAGGATCCGTTCTTAAGCAACACAATTTCAACGACATTAAGGCGTTTATATTGACATAAAAAATCCTTTGTTTTGTTGTTAAAAGAGAGCTTAATTAAACAATTTTAAGAATTGCTTTTATTACTTTGTTATTATCTTGATATTAGCAAGAAATGTTTGCATGTTAATTTAATTTAATTTATGAAAAATGTTATGATTTTTCATACTTTTTTAAAAGTCCCTAAGAACTTAATAACGTTCTGAAAATGAATTTCTCAGCTTCAAACATTCATCAACCTGTGAAAATGAAATCCATCACATTACGCGGTTAATAGACAATTTCCATTACACGGGCATGTTGTGACTGTAGACGTTGCCTTCAGTCGTACACTTACCGGTTGTGCTCGTATTAATAATGAAATTGGCTGCACTTGAGCACGGTTTTTAGTTGAGTGGATCAAATATTTACCAAGCCGAGCAGCACGGTACAGCACTAGTGGCGGTGGCGACGACGGCATGCTTTAGCTGGAAAACGAAGCACTATATTGATTTTGAATTAAACCCCACATCAGTAAACGTCCGCTCTGGGCGGGCTGGTCCTGCAGTGTAACCACTGCACGTATCGTTCAACCGATGCACGTGCATGTCTCGTTTGCAGTTGAGCGATATTTCTGTTCCGGGTGGATAAACCGGTGGAGATGTGTAGTGTTGCTGCAACAAAGTAAAGTGTTGATCATGGTGATAATGAATCGATAACCACGGCACGAGGCAGAATACATTTTCGTGGCTCAATTCCCGGAACCGCCAGTGTGGATTATGTTATAATATGAATTTTCTCACGCTCTTCCCGTCTGCTTTCAGCTGTACAACTTTTTCAACGCACTACTTACGCACATTCCAGAGGCTGCCGGACGTACGCTGGACTCGCAGAACACATCGCGGTCATCGTCCGCAGGTAAGCTATACGGGGATACGCATCAACCAGGAACGAAGGCATGAGTTCCTTCACATCCCCAGACGAGTTTGTGTGCATTTTGCGTGAGAGTGGGATTTTTTCTTGCTTTTGTTTGGAATTGCTTAAGAAGAATGATACATTCAAGAATGCTGGCAATACTACTTCCCTGCTACAAACATGCAAACAACTCAGCCAGAGCCAAGCGAGCCCCAGCAGTATCAAGGCAACGGCAAGCAGCAAACAGGCAAAAACGCAAAAATCTCACCCACCTGCCCAAAAAAAAAAACAAAAAGATCTGGTCATTTGTCGCAATTATCATAAAACAAATCTGACATTTTTTTCGGTCTGGTGTTATTTTTATTCTTTTTTCTCTTTCTCTTTTTCCTTCTCTTTCTCACTATTTAACTATCACTCTCTCTTTCTCTTTTTCTCTCTCTCTCTCACTAAACCGATGATTTCTGCTTAATCTGCTTTCGGATCCCGTTTTGATATGTTCACGTTGTTCACTTCCAATCGTTTCTTTTCTCCCTTAAAATCGGTTGCATTTTCGATCCCATTTTGGTTCACATCCGCTGATCCACGGTTCACGGTTGGCTGCACTTTTTCTTCGTTCCGGTTTGGTTCTTTGTTTTGAATAATCTTTGTTAATCACCCCAAATTACATGCTATCACTGTCCCCGAAACCGGCTGGCCAAATCACATGCTCATCGCCATTATCGCGTTGCCTAACAAAACACCAACAACACAATTCTTCAAATTCAATCCTGGCTTCCACTTGGTTTATGCTGGCAATTCTCTTACTATACACACATTCACACTACAAACACACATATACCCAATACCTACCCATCACCATCAACTTCACCACCAACTTCACCACCACCAACAACAACACCAACAGAGGCACTGAATATGAAATTTTCCGACGAATCGGACGATCTAGCCGACGAGGGTATCACCGGACCGGAGCGTGGCTATCAGGGGCCGGAGATCAAGTTCCCGCTCGACAAGAAGGAGCTGGAAGTGATTATCGATCTGTTCCGAAAGAAGAAAAACCGGCTGCACGCCAAGTACGTGGCCGGGATACTGCGGGAGGCTACGTCGAAGTTGAAGCGTTTGCCCAACCTGAACCAGGCATCTACCGCCATCTCGAAGCAGGTTACGATCTGCGGTGATTTGCACGGAAAGCTGGACGATCTGCTGGTCGTGTTCCATAAGGTAGGCTATACCTGTAAGATGTAATCGAAATCGAAGTGACATCAACAAAGTTGTAAAGCACAATTAAGTGGGAGTTATTCGGAATTTCATAATTGGTGCCATGACCAGGATCCATAGAAGAAGATAAGAGTGTTTAGCATGTGTAGTTACGTTTGTTTGTTGCACATGCACGTGTCTGGAAATGATTGAACCGGGACCGTACAAGTGACAATGTAAATCTAGCAGCAATCGAGACTAGGAAGTAGTTTATCTTTATCTCAAATCGAGCACACGTTTGAGTGGATGCAATTTATTCACTGTATGAAATGTGACCTTGGGCGCTGGTGTATCGTTCGATACCTTTCGCACTCAGTGCACACCAGGGACCATATTGCAAAGATGCACCGGAATCGATTCCAACGCTTGTCACAACAAGACAAGCGGAAGAAAAGTATGCCGCATACATTTGCGTCGAGATTGCATTATTGCATATTTGGAAACGTACTGAGGTTGTGATTACGTTCGAAATCGTTTCCTTCCACCCTGACATTTGTAACCCTGCTTTTTCCCCAGAACGGACTGCCATCACCGGAAAACCCGTACGTATTCAACGGGGACTTTGTGGATCGGGGTAAGAAAGGCCTCGAGGTGCTGCTGTTGTTGCTCTGCACGTTTCTGGTGTTTCCGGGCGGTGTGTTCCTGAACCGGGGCAACCACGAGGACACGGTCATGAATGCTCGGTACGGCTTCATCCGGGAGGTGCATCAGAAGTACAAACACAACGCCGAAAGACTGCTGAAACTCATCGACGAAGTGTACCGGTGGCTTCCGCTAGGGACGATAGTTAACAACCGTGTGCTGGTGGTGCACGGTGGCATTTCCGACTCGACCGATCTGGATCTCATCCGCAGCTTAGACCGTGGGAAGGTGAGTCCGGTTGGCTGGCGAACCGGGTTGTTACCCAATAATGTTGCGTTGAATTTTGAGTTTTGTTTACGTCTTTTCATGTCTTTCTCTACGGCGGACATAAAAACAATGCATCATCAGTATATATCTCTATTACGACCGCCAATCACCGAAAGTACCGCTCCGGGTGCTGAAATCATCGACAAGGTGGAATGGAAACAGGTAATTGATTATCGTAATAATCGGTATGATAGTGAGGTCTAACATCCTTATCGGATCGTACGCATCGCTTCACCAATTTCTACCCGACCGTGTGTCAGCTGCAGGTCAAGACAGTCTTGACTTAGCGTCCATTGTCGGATACTGATTGCTTTGATAGATACTTTGACACACTGTCTACTGTTATCTTGTAAACGTTACGTTCAACTTGAACGCTCTCGGACAAGTAGAGGGGACATTAATGCAGATATTGGATTATCCTTCATAAAAGCAGAATTCCTCTGTTTGGAAGGACATGGTTCTGAGATTATTAGATTTGTTCTGTCCATATTTTAGCACACTTTGAATTTATTGTATGTTTATTTATTCACTGTTTATTATTTATTTATTACAATTTTTACGTTAAATTAACATATCTATAAGGATATTGGATAACCTTTGGATTTTAACATAAACTTTAATCCATGTCAAATTAGTTTATTATGTTTTTTTTCTTTGTGGTTTTCATAGTCACCTCAGAGCAAGCAAATGTCACACCCCAGAAAATACATGTCTTCGTTCGTAATGAAACGTTAGTTGTGTAAAGTCGCATCAAAAACCTGATTTAGACGCCCGAGCTAGTGAAGATCAGGAGCTAGTCGTACAGGCAGCAGGCAAAAGTTTTAATTGTGTTCATCATCCGTTGGGGACGGTTTGCGCTGAGATTAGACTAGCAACCTTGTGTGATCCCAGCCCTTTCAATTGAGTTGTCCATTGGCCGGTAGGGCCAAATAGGCAAAAGTTTACCGGGATGTAAAATTGACGCCAAAAGCAGTGCACGTAAGAGAAAGTGGTTAAGTTATGCAAAGGTTCTATTAATTGCTTGGTTTAAGCGGTTAGGTGACTCAATTGATTCCCGCCACTGAATAGCCAAGCGGTGACACACTCGAGAGCGTGGCAAACCGCACGAGGGATCGGGTTTTATGTGTGCTTTGAATAACCGACAACTAGTTGGATTATAATATCATCAATTCGTCGGGGAATATCGCTGGAAAGTGGGCCTGAAACTCGTTCCGCAAAGTGATAACGATTCATATGAGAAAACTCATAAAAGTTTTATTTTTGCTACCCTTTTTGAAGAGAAAAATGAATAAAGATTAGTTGAAGGGAGAGAATTAATGCGCTTTAGTGCTGTAAAAATTAAGCTTTTACCATTATTTACCATTGCTTCATGTACCATCAAAACGTGGCATGAACCGATGGGAAAATTAATAACTTCGATCCCCGGGAACCATTTCTCGGGCAGCATCCGTTGCAAACGAACAAAAGTGTTTTGTTATGTGTGAAATGGAAACAAATGTGTATTGTACCGCAGCGCATATTTGCCACCACGGTGAATGAGATGTGTGTAGGAACAAATGCACCAAAGCGTAGCAAAACCATACTTTATTGTAGGTGTCAGTGAAATGCACTTTGCACTCGGAACATAACGCCCAATGTGTGTAGTAAGGTGGGTGGTCAAGTATGAAGCGAATGACCGACGACCGATGGAAGCGAATGTGCAAAAATGGTGTACAATGCAAACAACCATTTGCTCTTTAACCTGCACTGTTTTGATGTCCATGGATGAGGGCATTTGTGTGTGTGTTTTTTTTTTACGAACTTGCCTGTACTGCCCTTGCATTATGAACCGAGTGCCTGAATTCATCTTGTTTGTGGCTGTGTCTAAAGCAGTGAATGCTTTTGAAGATTCGGTGTGTTAGGATGTACGTGGTCTGATGGTAAGAGACTACCGGCAAGCTGGACTAGGACTAGGACGAAAAGAGAAGTCTACAGGGCATGAATGGTATGTGTCGAGGTTCCATTAGCCGGACGTTCTCCGGTGCACCATTAAGTCGATGGCAGTGCCCCGATGGTGGAACGTTCTCTTATTTGCATATTTATTGCATCGTGTGGGCACACCCGAGTCGGTGTGGCCGGTACATGTGTTGGAGAAGCACGGGATGTGCTAATTCCTCTCGCAAGCGTATCCTTTTGTTTCGTGGTCACCATAGCGGTCCGTCCCGGTCTGCTCATTATGCTCGATTTAATCAACTCAGTGGCGCTATTTAAGCGGAAAATATCTTGATTATGATTGTTCAAACGATGCGGTGCGCTACGGCCGGTTCAGGCTTAGCTATTCCTTTACCGCTTCTGGAATGTTTGTTTGCTGAAAAGCGTGTCCCTTGTGTTTGTGCTTGTTTTTCAAAACCCGATGTAGGTGTTCGATATTTTGTGGAGTGATCCGCAGCATACCGAGGGCTGCCGGCCAAACTCGTTGCGAGGCGCTGGTACGTACTTCGGACCGGACGTAACAAACAAGTTCCTACAGCGCTACAAGCTACAGTATCTCGTCCGTTCGCACGAATGCAAACCGGACGGGCACGAGATAATGCATGGTGGAAAGGTAAGGCGGTAATCGGTAATCGGCACTTCAGATCAAATGGTTGGTTGGTTGATTAATTTTTGTTTCTTTTTTTATTCGATTTCTATGTGCCTGTGTGTGTGTTTGTGCGGAAAAACCTTATCTCGCAGGTCATTACCATCTTTTCCGCCTCGAACTACTACGAGATCGGCTCGAACAAGGGTGCGTATCTGAAGCTGGATCCACAGCTAGACACACACTTCGTGATGTACACAGCGGCCGCCTCCAAAACGCGGAAGCTAACATTCCGGCAGCGCGTCGGGCTGGTGGAAAGCTCAGCCCTGCGAGAACTGGCAGCGAAGCTACGCGAACGACGATTAGAGCTGGAGCGGGAGTTCAAATCGCGCGATCCGGAAAACAAGGGTAAGTTGAAGGGAATGTGCTTGCGTGTGTGTGTGTGTGTGTGTGAGAGAGAGAGAGAGAGAGAAAGAGAGAGACGGGGAAACTTCTGTAATCAGTGGCCACAACGATGTGGCACGGGCAATATGGAGGGGCGAAAAATGGAAAATCGGTTTTCCCGTAGCGGAACGGATAAGGGGCCAAAACTGTCAGTGGCAGCACACGGATTGGCGCATTATCGTGTAAAGCCACAAGTTTATGGCAGATATTGGACGGATTCGAGATCCGACAACACCATTCGAGCGATGCCTCCCATTCCTGTCTCGGTGGTTTCATCATCCCGTCCCATGTCGGGGTTTTTTGGGAGATGAAGAAATAGTACAACGTTTTTACTACGAAACCTGATCGCATCTAGATGTGCCGTTAGTGTTGTTGTGATTGTCCAGCAAAAGACCGCATTCCCTTACGTTGGTGGCTTTTTTTGCAGCCAGTCGCTAGAGCTAGAGCCATTGAGCTAGTGGCGAGTTGCTGGGCGGGAACAATGTCCGCACGTCTATTGGAGAAGAAAAGATTACCTAAACGGCAGAACGTGACATGTTTCAAGACGGGATTGAAAAGATTTATCGCGCCGAGGGTTTTTCTATCTCGTCCGGATTCTTCGCTGCTTGCATGCGATAGTTTGGTCGATTTTGTTGGCGTATTTGGCAAGGAAGCGTGTCGCTGCCAGAGCTTAAAGCGCATTGCCACCTTGGGAGTTGCTCCCCGTGGAGTTGCTTTCCTGTTTTGATCGGGAATATCTCGCTTTGGGCGTGAGAAAAGGGATCTCAAAATTGATGATGCTAGGACTACTTCGCGTCTAGATGTGCGCGACCTGCGCGATGTGAAAGCCCGGCAGGGGAAACGATGGAAATTTATGATTGTCGATAAAATGTCATTTTCAACCATCTTGAACCGATCGAGAAATGGTAAGCTTCTTGCCGCGGTTGAACGGACCGACTGAATGGACGCGAAAAACGCTACGAAAGATGCGGTTATTCGTCATCTGCTATGGAGGGTTTGGTGTCGCTGGTCAAAACACCTCCAGCGGGCAACCGTCATCGAATAAATCTGTACCAAAAGTTGGACATGTTGGGCAAAAAGAACATTTCTCCACTGGCGGTGAGATGAATAATGTGGATGAGAAAATAAAACATAATCCCAACCGGTGGCAGTTGGGTCATTGGACACTCGATTGGACGTCCCGGAAATCTTCACCTGACCGAGAATCTCGAGCACTCTGGAACTTTTGCTCTTGAACTTTTAGGGTACGAAAAGTCGAGCAAAAAAAACGGAACCAAGATCCATTTTTTTTACATCCAAAGGGGAAGGGAGTGAGTTCCGTCCACAGTTGGGGGTTTTGCTTAATTCGGCAGAAATTTTATGACTTTTGCCGGAAATTGCTTCAGTTGCGACATTGCGAGTGTCGCCCCAGCCGGGTTTAGGTCAATGTGAAATGGACGGGACGAGTGTCTTGTTCTACTCTCGGATACTTTCGCACTTCAGCACCAAAAGCTCGTTGGTTTTGCACGGTCATTATTAACTTTTTGCTCTTTAGCACTTTATTTTGCTGCGGACATTTCGTTCGTGCGGGTGAAAGAACTAGAACAGCCACCGGTATGCTAGTGCAAGCCTCTTATCCCTCTCTACACTGCATTCGCACGCAGTAACGACGACAAAGTATTGCCAAGAAGCTGGAGCCATTTTCAGTGGGTCATAAAATTTCCATCAACCCAGACACGGCCCGAGTGCTTTTCATCGTGCATCAAATGCCCCAAAGGATGCCAGGAAAGGGAAAGTTCCGACTCCGGACAGCGTTGGTAAACCTCATTGCTAAATCATTTCCCAGCGGTTCTTTCGACGGCGGCGGGCTAAAAAAAAGGGTTGCCTCTTGTGTAAAGAAGAGACTTCACTTGGACAAAAAGATACACCTAACGTTCGCGTATAAAGCTTCGGTTGAGATTTCGTTCCTCATTACGTTTTGTCTTATGTCGTCAATAAAAATGGAACGTAAAAAGCAAGAAATAGACAACATTCTTTCATGCCTAGCTTTACGCTTCGGCGAAACAAACTGTGCCACGGCAGGAAACGATGAGAAAAAGCTTCTTGACGTCTCGTTGCATGTCGGACAGTTGCATGGAAACGACACGGACGACAATACGGTTGGTAGGACGATTTATATTTATCTCATTATATCGGGACAATGTTTCGATTCACGGAGACTGACTCGCAACGAGCGACAAAGACGAAAGGATTCGAAACATTGCCCTCATCTAACCGAGGCTCTGTTAATGATACCATTAAAAAGGACACCTGCCATTGGCGACCATTCATCTTTGATCGCGTTACGTACTTTTTCTGTGTTGGTTTGTTTGTTCGCTTCCCATTTTATTCACGTTTCTCGCATTGTATAATCGTTGCTGTGCAGGTGTACTGCCGCTTGCCAAGTGGTGTGAAGCCCTGGAGAGTGCCACCAACCTCGGATTGCCGTGGCGAATGCTGAAGGATAAGCTTGCACCCGCCGATAATCCCACTGCCAGTACGGCCGCCACCGTCACGGAAGTCAGCTACCGGAAGACGCTGCATCTACTCGACACGGACTCTTTCGTAAGTATAAAAGAAAAGGGAGCAAAAAAGGATAACAACCCTAGCACTAAGTCACCGCTTAAAGATCTGACTTCTTGTTTCTTGTGGCACAAAATGTACGCAATGTACGCAGAAGATGTTGCTAGCGAAGAAAGTCTGCTTGATAAGAACTGTTTTTTTGAACAATGCCTTGGGGATGATTCGTGATGAATAATTTTATCATTCGAACGATAATGGTGCCTTTCCGTGGCAAAAGGTTGTTCAGCCCTAGCCGAAACCGCACACACACATTTTGCACAAATTTTGACTACAAGTGAAAGCCGTTTAATGCCATCTGTTACCGAGTCGCTTCCGTCAATCATTCTTAAAGCGGTGTTTGTCGACTTTAATGGCGGGTATCTAGCTGGTTGGCTGAAGTTGAAAATAAGGCACCCTTTGTGTACCGAAATATTTGCAATTATTCTATTGTTGTTTGATAAACAATGTGAGATAACGTTGTTTACGTTTGGAGCACTGGGGTTGTTTTATTAAAAGCTTTATTAATAAATGTATCTATGTTTATTATTACTTCTCAGTACCTCCTTAAACAAATCTACAGCATTATTTGCATAGATTTGCAGAAAATAAGTGTAGCTCACTGTTGACAGTGTGAGACATTGAGAAAACCTTGTATTCTGACGGTGGTGAAGAGAAGTCCTCGGATGTATCATTATTTGTACAAATTTGTTTGCGACAGTAGCGATCGAATTTCTTTATCGTCCCCATCATTCATCAAGAGTCACTTCCCGCGAAGGTAGAGGGAAGCAAATTACTACCTTTATTACAAGTGCTTCAACGAGAATATAGCTATTGACAGCCCATGCCGGTAGCGTTTCATTTGTGTGTCTATTTTGCCATCCCACCGGCATGATAATCTTGCACGAGAGGTAAACAAGTCGATCTACGGCAATGGCTATCGGGTTCCATTTGCAAATGACAGTGTGCCACCGGAGAACGATTGCCAGGATAAACAAACCATGCCAAATAACGATTTAATTTGGTTGCATTGCATGAGTACAGTATTGGTCTTTCTTTTTCTTACCGTCATTTCCTGTGGTTGTCCGTGTTTTTGGTTTGGTTCTTTTGCAGAAATCGGCCCAGAATGGCACTGCCTCGGTAGCGGAATCGCTTTATAAGAACAAGAGCAGCCTGGAAGCCATCTTTCGCATCCTGGACAAGGACAACTCCGGTCAGATCTCGCTAGAGGAGTTCGGTGAGGCGTGCGAGCTGCTACGACGGCACTTTCCCCACAACACGCACGAACAGCTGCTCGACATGTGCCGCATGATGGACATCAACAAGGACGGGCAGGTCGATCTGAACGAATTCCTGGAAACGTTCCGGCTGTGCGAAAATGCCAAGGAGCAGCTGCTGACGAGCCTGGAGGAGCGGGCAAATGCGGAGAGCAATGGGAACGGCACGGGCACCGTGAAGGAGGGAGTCATCCACCTGACGTCCCAACCGGTGGGACGTCCAGCCCACGAGCCCGGTGAGCTTCCGGACAGGAATGGAAACTGTGCATCAAAGACTGCGGATCACGTCAAATCGGACGGACGGCGGCGAAGCAAGAAGCGCGCTAGTGGCAAAAGAAGCGACGGCCAGCAGAACGGAGTGCCGGAAGCGGATGAGGACTCGGACGACTACGAGGACTACGAGGCGAACGAGCAAGCGGAGGAGACCAAGGAGAAGAACGTTGGAGCAGTGAATGGTACGGTTATAAACTCATCCAACACTGCCGCAGCCGCTAATAGCACCGCCAACGGTGATACTCACAAGGACACCATCGTCTCCTAAACGCGGGGACCGCTTATGAGTGTTTTTTTTCCCTTTTTCTATGTACGTGTGTGTATGTCTGTGTGTGTGTGTGCGTGTGATTCCGATCTCCAAAGTACCTCCCTGTTGCTGTGTTTCTATCGCTCTCTTCCTATCTGCTAACACTGTTTGTGTTACACTTTGCCGTGCAAACGGAGCACGGTAATGCCAATCGAGAAACAAGCTCCATCCTGACGATCAGCGGGATCGGGAGCTAGCTGAGCTGAGAGATGTTGTAAAAGGTTTCCCGCACTCCAATCCGGCTGACCCGGCCAGTTCGCCCACCGTTGCACCTATTTCAGTTTTATCAGTGTGTTTGGAACGAGGCCTCCACCAGAAAACATGCAACTTCAACGAAATGGTTTGTTTTGCCACTAAACGCACTCTTTTCGCTCAATGTTTGGATGTAGATTTGCGCCACAGAAATGCTTTCGGGTAGGTAAGTTGCTCTTTTATCCATTCAGCCCACTCTCCATCCACCGTAAACATCTTCAGCATGATGTGCGCTGAGAAGCGGAGCAACAAATGTGTCAAAGGGGTTTTCAAGCTTTAAAGTTGGAGTTAGTTCTGGTGAACATTACATACTTCTGACATGTGGATCAGATTGTGTTTTTGGTAGCAGACATCGTAAAAAGATTTACCATCCAGGCGAAAGCATCCGAGAAAATCCAGTCTATTTTGTTCCGGTTGAACTAAAGTTTGTCTTGTACAGTTGTTTTTTCGAAATTTGAATTACATTGAAGTTGAAATAAGTTTCTCTACTGTTGCTGACATTTTTGGCAATAATCAACCGGTAACAGTGTTGTAAACTTTTGGGTAACTACTTTCTCTTCTCCTTACGGCTTGTATTAAATTTGTTCTTCTATTTCGTTTCAATCAACATTCAAATTTTATGTATAATTCTTCTCTCTATGATTGGAATGATTTTCCTTGATTCATTCTTTAGCATTCTTGTTTTCTTTCTATCATTTTTTGTACAGTCCTCAAAACTTCGACATTGAAGTGGAACGAAACGTCAATCACTGTCATCGGCTTGAAGGAAGGATTTAAAATGGTTTTTTTTATTTAGTTTTGACAGCTAGAGTATATTTCACCTAGCTTCGGTAATATTTTAGAAGTGTCGAGAGGTATAAGATGAAGATCCAGGGGCATTAACACCTGCTGTGGATTCTCAAATAAGCCTAGCATTGTGCTGATGTATTCATTATTTTCTTAAAGAGCGTATTGTTGTGTGTGTGAGAGTTTGCAGAACAAACATGGCCGGCGAAAGAAGCAATATAGTAAACCGCTTCAACACAAAAGCACACACCACGGGCAAAACGACAAACAATCGTGCTCGGGCCGCCAACTTCCATTACGCTCGGAGTAATTAACCGCACAGGTAGCGCAGCATGTTCGTAATTGCGTATGCTTTGTGCAGCCCATCACTCAACACGAGCGTGCGCGCGTGTGTGCTGACTCCAATAAAGAGCAGGAAGCGAATAATTGCGATTAGCCATCTTATCCTTCGGGTGGCACACGGGAAAGACAAACACCTACTTAACTCGCCCACCACATTCGGAGCCAAGTTTTTGCTTCATTTCCGTCTGTAATCAACTGGATAAATGGCACTCTTTCCGGTTTTCTAGCGCCGGCCTTGATGTGGGTGCTGCCGGCGTTATGTAGGTGAGGGCGGTATTCATCACACGGAGTGTGTGCACGTGTATTTTTATACGCTCGCCGGGCTCGTTTTCTAAATGTACTTTGTTTCACTTTCCTTCATTGTTGGTAAGCGAACAAATGCTTTGGCAGGGTTCGTGCTTTGTGCAGCTGATTAGCGAGTGATGGACAGGTGAACACGAACGCTGCTGCTTTTGTTAGTAGTTGCTGGTACAGGTTAGTGTTAAATGACTTCAATTATCGTTCATCCATAATTATCCACATGCACTTCGACATACACCAAGAGTTAACGTGTTTATTACCCATTTTCTTAAATGTTTGTAGCTGTCCAGAATGAGAAAAACAGGTCGAGCTTTAGGCGAACAAAGCTTTTAATTTTTGCTTTCATTTAATAAACTCTGCAACGTCACCGTGGGTATTGAAGATGGTTTTCTCATACACAATAAAATTAACAACCATGTTTTTGCTCTGGAACTACTAACAGCCCGTGTTCTTAATGTGCACTTTAGCTTCCAGCACACTCTTTTCCATCAGCTGTTCTTCTTAATGTCATTAATGTCAATAATGTGTCACTTTGCTTGCGTGGGTATGGGTATACATTGTGTGTATATGTCCATAGGAAAAGCCACTCACTCGCTGCCATCATTCACCACATCGCCAGCAGAGCTCAACAATGGAGTGTAGCGAAGAAAAAAAAAACTGAAATGATCATACACTGCCAGAGTAAACCCCGCAACCTGACTTTGATTCTTATACTTTATTACGTCTCATTCCATTTTCATTGCTTCAATTCTTCGGTTGCCCTGGATAAATGTCATTCGTGCTTATATAAATGTGTGTGTGTGCGCGCTACAATTTCATAGGGCCATTAGATGATGATTTTACGCGTGTGAGAGAGAGAGAGAGAGAGAGTGAGAGAGAATAGCATGGACGATGTCATTACACTTCGTTAACTTATCGCACAAGCTGCATGCCTGTCTGTGCGTTGGTGTTCCTACCAAAGCGACCGGTTAGTGTTAAGTGGTCCATTTTGTGTCAAATATCGTCACAAAGGTTCGCTCCACTCCGGTTTAGTGTATTGGGCCATGGTTCAGGTTTAATTCGATTAGAAACACAATCAAGAGCTTTCTTGGCGAAAATTTCTTCCAAGCACTTTTGGGAGAAAATGTTAAACAATTGGTGATTTGATGATGATGAATTGCTTCAGACAAGAATATTTCAGTTTTGTTAAAAACTTCTACATCAAATTAACTAAATTTAAGCTTCTAGAGAAACGGGGTGTACTCGTGGATGACTAACAAATGAAAAACACCGGGCGTCTCCATCACATTCGAGTTTTCCGAAGAGTAAGGAGTATTTTTAAAACTTCGAACCAGTTTCAGATACTTGTTTTCTTTTCCATGCTGTACAAACCCATGAAGAAACAATTTAATGAACCGAAATATGGTTTCCTTCACCCCAAATTCCCAAGCAACAATAAAAGAAGATCAGATTTTCACTGTGAATAAATGGAGCACTTCTCCGCTGAAGTGTCGTATAGCGCCATATCCACCAATTGCCAATACCATTCACCTACCTACACGGGCGTATGCGTATATCCATTCTGAGTTGTAAACTTGAATGTCGCACACTAATGCAACTTGCTGGCAGGACGGTTTGGAATCAAAATGTTTCCTTTGTTTCTGCCTAAAACTGATTACGACGTCAAACTTCGCATTCTCCCGCGTACCTTTTCCGCGTGGCCAAGATCAAAGGTCGCACACAATCGCAACGCGTGCCAAATGTGATTTGTATGAAGCCACGTGCCGGTATAGATGGCAAAACTTTGCCTACAAGCTGTGGTTTGGTGACTTTTTTTCGCATATTCTTTTTCATTTCTTGGAAGTAAATAGGATGCAAAGTTTTGTGAAAGCTATCGAAAAATAGATAAGCGAAAAAAAAGGAAACGGAGTGACAGTGAGCTAAAATGATGAAAAAAAAGAACAGGCTAAAGTGAAGAAATAATTTGGTTGGAACGATTCAATTCTTTTTCCGGTTTTTTTTACACATCTGCAAGTACGAGTAAATATGGAGCAGTTATTTAAAAGTAAAAAAAAATGGAGTGACATGAGGTGAATGTAAAGTATGCAAACACTCACACGAAAAAATAAAATTATTCTCATCCGGGTGAGATGTTTGAAGGAGGGTTTTTCCACTCAAATCACACCTACAATGCGAGCAGTAATTTTTCCTGGTTCGCTATATTCCCGCACGAATTTAGAACGTATTCTTGGAAATGGTTTCGTTTCACTTTGATCGGGCAAAGAATATATCATTTAATTTTAATTAACCTTTACACATTTTTTCTCCAGCTTTAATGCCAAAGCCTCCGAAAATGAGATTTTTATTTGGTTATATTTAAAGCTTCAATCACACACTTGAAAATCTGACAAAATTCTAAGAAACGTTTGCTGTTTAGACACACACTAACGATATTTAAATTTATTTTTTCGATTTGACTTTAATGCAAAAGTATGCTCGTTGCTAATGCCGTAACATCTTGGTTATTAAAAAGATGCAGGGAAAAAAGTTCGTCAGACGTGTCAAATTTAAGAAATAACTTTTTTCTAGAAAAAAGAAGGTAAAACACATGCCAACGGTGTGACAACTCGTAAAGTTTTTAATCTCTTTGTCCCATGGTGTTTGAGTGTGAAATTTAAATTGCTTAGCGTATGAAAGAAAGAAAGCGAGGAAAGAATCGCTTGCCAAATCACAACTCAAGCAAATTGGGAAATTGAAACAGCTTGTGAACGGACTGTTTGTTCTCATTACCAAAAGGATACTTACTGGATAGTGCGATTAATGCGTAACAAAGACATTTCCGTTGTTTTTCACGCTTTTAGCAAACTTAAGCAACAGGATAAGTTTTCTTTTGCTTTTTTTGAATGGAAAAATCTTCGCATGGATGGCGCTAGTTTGTGCTGTAAGCCATCTACCAGGACATATGGTAAGCACAATGCATTTTGCAGTTGTGCATCATCTTTTGCACCTCGCTTTCTTGAAACACATTCTCCTTCGCATTCCACACGGACTATGCAAAAACCGTTCTGTTTAAGCTTCGTTGCAGCTGGAATTTTGTACGGTACCACTGGTCTCGGTAAGCTGCTTACCAACCAGCTTTCTTTCAGCTGAAATGTTTCCCTCAACCGATGATGGTAAAAGAAAACTCTATGCTTACCTCACCGCTACCATCTTCTTGAGAGTGTGCTGAATTCTTCTGCTATGTTTTTAAAATATCGTCCCGGAAGCAGTGACAAGCAAAATGTGTGTGTATGTGTTTTTTTTTTAAATAAGTATTTTTTTCTCTCTCTTACCAATAAAATCTTCGTTCTTTGGACGTTTGCACCTGCCCGGGTGGGTTGATTTTTCGATCTTTATGACAAACGATGCAATGAATTGCAGAGAATTCTCCCAAAGGTCAACGCTGGGCGGAAGAGGTACGACCAAGGCCAAGGATTGCATTTGCGTAGGCGATGTGCTTCTGGTGGGCGATGGAAACGATAAAAGTACGCTCGGAATGCGTGCGGGAAGTGGTTTAAGAATTTTATAGAATTTTAAAAACGCGTAAACCAATACAGACATGAAGCGAACCTTTTGGGAACAATGAATACACCGATTCTTAGATGTTATCGATCCTATACACGTTTAAATGTTACTAAACTATGCCACAACAGCAGTCGGTGTGGAATGGAAAGAAAAATGAACGCGAGTAATTGGAAATTGAGAAAAAAAACAGAAACATTGCGAAAGAGTAAATAGAAAATTGAAAAAGATTATAGAAAAAAAGAGCGCTTAACCAAGCGGCATATTAAAGTTGATTGCTGAACGATAAAATATAAAACCAAAAACAACCCACTCAACCGAAACACGACGGTTTCCTGGTGTTTGTAGCAACCAAACCCTCTATACGCTAAGTATCACGTACCGTGCGTATGTGCGAAATGTTAGAAACAATTAAAATATCACACAAAACTGAGTAGGCCAAAGCGGAACTAAATGAAAAGTATGATAAAATCATGAAAAAAAAAAAATTAACGGAAACAGTTAGATGAAAATCCAAAACATAAACTTACTAAAGCAAACGCATAAGCACACTAACCATCCACTGCACGAAAATTCCCCCTTTTTCGATCTACATATTCATGATAGTTGGTCTAGCTTCGCCTAGCATCCTAGCGTACTACTAGTTGTTATACACGAATTAAAGAAAAAGGTGTACCAGTTTAGCTAAAGCGCCATTTGCCGTACTCATACATTATAAAAGACGAATATAGCTGTTTTATATCGAATCGACATTATATTATAGCATTACTATCACAATGATATGGCATTAGGGTTAGGGAAGGCAGAATCGAATGGGATGAAAGGGTGGAAAGAATGGATAAAATAGTTACGAAATGCGTTAAACGAATTACCGAAGCCGTACACTATTTTTATCATAATAAAGTAAGGAGTAAACCAAGGTTAAACACGACGAGTTAACCAACTGTTGCGAAATATCATCCTCAAGAATGCCAAAGATGTTACCAACTTTTCTAGCATGATGAAACAACAACAACCAAAAATGATCAAATCATTCTAAGCTTTATCGAACGTAAATACAACACCGCAACTCCTTTAAACTACACCATTCAAGTCATAAATTTGCGTGATTTGTTCGGTTTCGTTCGTGTTTCGGTTTGTTTTAAATGTCGGATCAGTTCATTATACCTCGATAGTTCTAAAGATGAGTATTAGCAGGTGTGCAGGTACAGATTTTATTACTACTACTCGTATGGAAAGATTCTCCTTAATATGATACCCTTTTATTAAGATGAAAACTATGTTAAGCAATGCTTATCGACGGTATAAGCATAAAAACAAAGACTCGTGGTGCGAAACGAAACGGGACGGTGATCGATAGCGTAATAAAATACTGATTTTTCTTCGTTCTTGGTTCAATCGGTTTTTTGGGAATGTGAAGGTTGAAAGAAAATCTTGTTCACACAATAAGGTTTGTAATGTACTTTGTGTTAGTAATTAATATTTTAAAATATAATTTTGTGATGACCAAGTTTTCTTCGTGTAACGTAAAGATTGCCATGCAAATTGCCTACTTTCAGGCTACGATCACTTGGACTGTTTATGAATGTTCATTTATTCATTGGCTCATTCATTAATTGTTATTCGATTTAACGTTGCTTTTTATTTCGCTCATATTTCAAAACAAAGAACAAAACACCGACCGGTTGTATATAGGTTCCCCACGCTTTTAATACCAACATCCTTAGCGGGCAATAACGAAAGGCTGACTTACGAAAGAGGCACTACCATTTAGCACTTGACGTTCTGCACCCAGTTGCAGATCTTGGCCACATCGTCGAAGGCAGTTCCGATCGGGCATTTGGTGTAGCGCAGTATGGTGGTGCCAATGCAGTTCACATACTCCGTACAGTCGACCGGATTGCGGATCTTCGCTCCGAGTGGCTTTCCACGGCATAGCATCTGCAGGCTGTTCAGATTGCTTGGAGGCTGCGGCAAGATCGGCAGAGATGGTGGCACGATCGGAAGGGATGGTGGCATGATCGGAAGGGAGGGCGGCATGATCGGAAGGGAAGGCGGTTGCTGGGGCAGCAGTGGTGGGTTCGGTAGGGCAACAGTTCCACAAACGGCCGTTTCACGCTCCACGCACTGCTTGCGACGAGAATCGAACAGAGTTCCGGCCGGACACAGGAAGTTGATGGCGCCCGTCACCGAGCACTGATAGAAGCGGCTACAGTCGGCAGTGTTAGCCAGCAGCGTCGACACGGGCTGGTTAATGCAAGCCGTAACGGTATGCTCGATACGAGACGGTTCCGCCTTCAGGGAGGAGGTCAGAATGCTCGTCGGTAGATTGCCGGGCTCACAGCGCACCTTGTTCGTCGAGTCACAGGCCAGTGTGCGCGGGTTGAACAGTGTATTGTCTGGGCAGGTGAAGAGGATAGTGCGACCCGTACGGCACATGAAGAACTGCTTGCAGTTCATCGGATTCGGCACCAACTCGCCGGTATTTCTGCAGAGCTAGTACATTAGTACGCGCAGGAAAATAAAGATATTTCAGATTAATCATGTGAGTATTGAGCAAAAACTTTTCGTCACCAATCATACCTGAGCGCTCGCAGCGGCAATTAAAGCCGCGATAATTAGGAAGCGTTGCATAGTGGTTGACTCCTCCGGCACTGTTACGTATGTTACTCACTTGCTCCAAAACAATATATATATATAGCGAAAATGAGCTTCTTTTGACCTTAGCTGGCATTTGCGATACATTGTTTGAAGAACGCATATCAAACTGATAAGTTATCGGTTCGCTGTTCCATCCGAACTATCAGCTGTTCCGATGGCAGGTGTACATGGAGTTTGTCATGTAGAATGTCTTCCATAGAATGCGTAGTTGAGTAGTATTTTCGGACAGGTTTCAGTATGGTTGTTTCAGATTTCACACAACATCGCATCATGTTCATTAGTTCCACAAAGGCAACAGGCCATTGTCAATGAAGGGTACGTTATCGGTCAGTTCCATCGTAGAAACAAAAGTACACCGGCTGATAAGAGTCGGAGATGCGCTACGCATATGTCAGGTTACGTTGTAGATCTGTGGAAATCCTTTGATAACCATAACAACAATGACCGTCGGCGGCAAAAGGAAATTCCCAACCATATTAATCATGTGTTTTGCACGGAATCTTTCGGACTGTATTGATAGAAGTTAGGAGAGAGTTTAATTATCATCAGTTTGAAGGACATGTGCACATAATGCTACCTAAAAGCTGCTGATTATGACCTAAACCAACACATAAAAATTCTCAAAATTATTAAAATTAAAGTTTGCACGAATGTTAAATTTGTATTTCACATAAGCGTTACATTTCGTTACTTTGGCGCTTGAAAAATGTTACTTGGGAATTACGTTATGTTGCGTGGCGGTTGCGTACAAGTTTGTTGTACGTGCAACTTGCAAGCGATCCCGTTTTATCCCCTGTTAACCCTTATGTTTGTAGCAAGAAACCCTGTGGTCGTAATGTTAGTGTTGTAACTGAGATATTTTTTTATTTGTACAAAACTATAAGAGATCTCATTTCGGAAATAGTTTTGCCTCATTTTGGCATTGCTTGAGATAGTAGTATTTGAAGCAAAATCTTAAGTTTTGCAAATGATTTTGACCGATAATTGATAGGAATACTTAATCACAGCAAACACATCTACCCTTCGTGACCATCTGTCGCCTGATGCTCAGCAAGAAGATTGACCGAAACGAAAGTATGGTTCCTTAACGATGGCACAAGAACAGAGATTAACCTTTACCTTTATTAGCCAGAGAAAGAAAAGATAATGAGCATCTCTTTTGGGTCAAAGTGTGACATTCACTCGCATTCACGCACATTGTTCCCGATTAAAGACGATGAACCCCCGATGGCCAGGAGGTTTAATTTACCCTGCAAGCGTCAACTGACACCCGAAGACGAGCAGAGAAAAAGTGTTCTAAAATTCAATAATAAAAAAATAAAACGCTTCCATCGTCCACAACCCCATCCCATCGTTGACACGCAATTTTTTTTTTGTTGTTGCCGTTCTTTTCTGCTCGCAACACCGTCCGAGAGACATGCCCAATGACACGCAGCATAAGATCGTATTGAATTTATACACTCCACCCATAGGTTGGCCTTTTCCGCTCGCACGGCAAACTCGTCTTGGCCCTCAGGAATGGCCACCGTGCGCGCGTTGACCTGGACTGGCGCGTTGATGGACGATTTCGTATGCGAGCTGACACGCTGAAAACTGAGCCGGCCACGAGGTGTGAAGGATTGATTCTTACATGTTTAATTTTATTAAACACCAAACACCATCACCTACCGGACACTGGCATGGGACGCACGTTCACATACCCCGTCCTAACGCTGATCGGTTCAGTGCGACGAGTTTCGGTCAGCGTTACGGTTCACTGAAGGTAAGTTATTTTCACTCGAAACGGTTCGCTTTCGGGAGAAGACATTTTTGCGTACAGTGACATAACTATTTCTCTTTCTTTCTCTCTCGCTTTGCGTTTTTTTTTCTTCTTCCATAATTAACACCTTACCATGCCTGTATCTCTGCACGTGTGTATGAGAAAGGGTGAAAAAATGGCGTACTGTCGTTGCGTCGTTCGTATGGAGCGTGAATTACTGCACATTCCGTCGATTGTTCCAACGATTCGATCTGCTGGAAGACGCACGTGCGATATTCTTGCCCAGTTCGAGTGGACCGGGTAGCTAATTAAATTATTGATTCGTGGTGGTCTTCCCGTCAGGCTATCGGTCGGTATCGCCCGACCCGAACCTGTGTGCCGGACGAAGCACAAGAGAAGCGATTGGACTAATTTCCAATAGACGAGACGGTGATGTACGTAGTTGCCGCTGAAAGAAGGGTAGAAGGTTGGCCACGTATTTCTATTCCGAAATGTAAAGTTCAATGGGAAAACCGGAGCGGTAACATTTAATCATTTTCGCTTCACGTGATCGTGTTTTGTTTCAGTTTGCCGTTATGCTGACGAATTTAAGAAAAAAGGCCCTTCAAGCATACATTCAGCGGGAGGGAAAAAAAAGGTCCAAAGAAAAAGCTTTCGTGACGAACGAAATTACAGTCGTAGGTATCATTGAGTTTTGTTGCTGCTGGGCGTGGGCTTTCTGTTTGCAGCAATCAAGCACCCCAGCCTTCTAGATTCGGTAGCCATGTTCGACTGATAATTGCATAAACTTTCTCGAAAATGACTCACGCTTTAGCTGGGTGTTTTTTTTTAAACTCTCCTTCCTTCGGACAGATCGAGGTGGTCGTAGACATGCAAAACCAAAAGCCCTCTTATCGAGAATGTTTAGGCCTTTGACAAAACCCGGCGGCAAAGGAAATCGACCCATTAATTAGGTATCTGCGCTAGGTAACGCTTCGTGCACGCATCCGCAAGCGTCTTTCTGTCCGTAACAGAGATTTTCAACGAGACTATTCATGGTTGTTTAATTGATGAATTTCGATTCACATACAGTTTTGTGTGAATTGTATTAATTGAAAATCATACCGAAAAAATGAATCACAAAATGAGCAGGAAATTAACCATTAAACCGATTCATATCTGCATTTCCTGAAAGCTTTATGTGAGACTTACTATCATTACCAAAGCTATCTATCATTTTTATACCAAAAGAATAACTAGTTAAGAGAGAAAATATGTTGCACAAAACTGTAGTGAATGAACATTGAAACCCATCAATATGTGGTACATTCATCGTACCATTTGTGTCGCCGGAAATGGGGCGTTTTTCAGCTCATGCATGCTCATTGAGTTTTCTTGACAAAAGTACAACCTCGGTACCGTATAATTTCATCCACCAGCGGTTGACATCGCAAACCATCGGCACCGGCGGTACCACAGTTTGTGAATGACAAACAGCAAAAAGGCGAAATGAATGAAAATCGTTTGCAAAACAACGCACAACTGGAAGCCATAGCCATTGTCTAGCGCAATGTAGCGCTCCACTTGTTCACTTACTGACTCATTCCCAGCGAAGTTTTTCATTCATTCGCTTAGGGAACTGCCGGTGATTTGCTGAGCTTTTCTTCGCGATTTTCCACCCTGGATGACATTCAACTTTAGTTCAACTCGCACCCGACGCTGGTAGAGATTTAATTTCCTTAGTTTGCAGATGCAATAACGCGCGCATCCGGTTCGGTGCGGCTACGGATAAACGGTTAGAACGTACGATAAGATTAGTAGGTGCGTGCGCATGGGCTAGACAATTGTGGTCGCTTCCGAGCACGGATTTGTGTGCACTCGGATGGAAATTGGAAAACGGGAGGCACTAGGAATGCGCCTATAATTAGGGACAATTAGGGTTGTCGTGGTACGCGTTCACCGGTCTGCTACTGTGAGGTTGTTGAATTGGGCAGCGCGTCGCGGTATGCTGTCGGTGTGGTGATTTGACAATTGTGGACCAAAGAGTGAGATCGTTGGCGAATGTGTAGCCATGATTATAGGAACGTTCGTTGCAAAAATAGCAGCTGCTTGTTATTAGCGGATAGTTTTTGTTGCTAATTGTTGATAGCTGGTGCCTATTCATGCTCGTTTTAATTGCTGTAAACAACTCAAGCAACGATCGTTGTGACGATCGCTTCGCTTACGATTGCCCTAATTTTGGAAAGCTTTCTCACCTACCAACCGATTGCTGCAAAATATTTCCTTCAAACGCAATTTTATTATGTGTTTATTTTTGTCCAAGTGCAGCAAATTTGCACGTACACCGTGGTGGCGTTTTATTTATACTTCAGCTTTACCGCAATGCTTGCTTTAGTCATCGCGAAGCTCACCATGCCCATCGTAACCTTGGGCTCAAAATGACGATTTCGATCTGCTCGTGTTTGCGTTCTAAGCGTCGAACATGGGGCAAACATTTCCAGCTCGGTAAATGCGCCAAACGGAATGGGAGGCCATTGTTGTGTTGTGTGCCTATATTTACCCCTTTTGCAGAAGGAAAAAAGGCACCATATTCCACTCCCTGACACCCATCCGCCTATAGCCGTTTGTCGCAGTCTTGCCGTGCGCGAGTTCACAACAAGGAACTTGTAACTTCTAATGTCGGGAGTTTACGGAGACGCACCCTCGCCAAGCCTGTCGGTTGGAGAATCGCGTTGTGTGGTTTTGCCTAACCACGACGCAAACACTGATGATTGGGTGCAGTTCGTCAATTATACAGGCACGTTTTTTCGTGTGCTGGAAAATGGATGAATGCATGATGCAACAGAAAGGAGGAGCATTATTGTACAATAAGTCGATAAAATAATGAAATATTGGTTAGAAGAAAATGAAGCACAAGATAGGGTATGAACCAAAATAACATCTTGAAAGTGAACAAAACCCTTCCCAGCATGAGCTTGATTCCAGAAAAAAAACCAACCTCCAAAACAAAGAACTTGAAACGTTTGAGACATAAAAAAAAGCTTCGAAAGAACAACCATTACTACCTGCCGAAAATCCCTGCCGAGGGCAATGTGCTACCGGGGAGGAGGAGTTGAGATTCCCGCACTCGAGCGAATAACATCCACTTGACGTTTATCTAGGAGGAATTAGAGCGCCGGTTCGGTGGCGATCGCTACGGCATTTGCGCTACCGAAACGAAAATCTTCCCATGCAAATGGCTCCAACCGTGGACCACTTGAAACTTGATCCGTACGTGTTCGCTGGTCGTGCACGGGTTCGGGTTCCTTTTTTCCCGAACCGAAGTAGGTGGACGAATTCGGGGAAATAGATTAAATTAAACACCCGTCCGGACGCAGCGTGAGGCACCAAACAACGAACCTTCACTGATCTTCAGACACGGCCCTGTCACCTTCGATTAGGGCGCTAACTTCGCGTCGGATATGTTTTCGCTGAATATTGAACGGCTTGCCGAATGTGTCTCGATGGGTGCGAGATATTGAAGTTTTGAAATTAAAGTTATTTCATTGGATAAAATATGCAATTAAAAATAAAGATTTTTTGCGAACTCAAAACATATAAAAATGATAAAAGAGTTAATATGCAGAAGAGTGTCATTTCTTGATGAAGTAGTAGAAAAAATGTAACAAAATGTTGTCATTAGAATAAGAAAATACTAACCTCTATAATTATTTTCATTACACACCACTACTGGAAAATTGTTTCATGATTATAGTCAGTTTTGCTGTGTCTCTCGAATACTTCTTCCGAGAATGTTTGACTGTGTTGCTTTACAAAAAAAAAGTGCCATTCCGTGCACAAAAGTGTGACTTGATGGTGCGGTAGCAAAGAATTACCCTCGCAATGCAACTCGCATTGCATCGCGTTGTTGCATCGGTGTAACGTTTAGGGTGGCGCGCAGTTTCCATGCCGTTGCATGCCACATTACAAGCCCGTTAGATAATTATCCCTCCGACCTGATGGTGCATGTTGGTGTTTTTGGGCACCAACGTTTCCTGGTCAAGGCAAAGCGTACAAATCGTGCACGCACTGGCTGATCCTGCTTGGAACGTTGCGCATCAGAAACATGCAAAACCCCCAAAAACGTTCGTACGTTGACCTCGTGGCAATGTTGTTGTTTGTTAGGGGGTTCTGTTTTGTTCGACGTTTCGCCGTTCGCTTCCCGGTGGGAAAAAAAGGATTGTTTTGTTGAGATTATTAACGCCGTAAGGGCTCGAAGCACTGTTTTGTGCGTATTGTTTCGAGCATTGTGGAGCGGCTTCTGCTGCTGTTATGTAACGATTTGTTAGTTGCGTATGATGATTCTGTGTTGTTGAGCGCTTATTGTGGACCCTTTCAGGTCGTCCATAATGCGGGAAAGGCCAAACAATCGGGTTGCACTCATTAAACATCTGTTATTAGCCGGTGGCAAGAAGAACATCGGTGTGTGTGTGTGGTGCTGTGGCTCGGGGTGGCAGGATTTGTTTCCGAACGTTGATCCATTTCACCTCGCATTTCAAGTGCCCAAAGACACACAGCGCACGAAACAGCAGAGAAATGTAATTTTCCTCCTTCAAAAAAACATAATCCCTTTCACTGTCTTCACTGGCATGGCTTTAAGAATGAAGAAGAATCGGCTCCGGTGGTTATTTTAAGGGATAAACAACAATATTTTCATTTTTTTCCATTCCAATTGGAAGGAGAAGCCTGTTTGATGGTAGGAGGAGCAAATTTGGTGCTTCTGTGTAATTTCTGCCACATTTCAAAGAAGATGATGTAGTTAAGATTTATTGTTATTTTTCGGTTTTTAAATGTTTAAACAATAAACTTCAAGAAAGCATGAAGTATATCAAAGGATGAGAAAGCTTTTTTTACACGCGAGCTTTTTCCCTCTTCAAAACACATTCCCAGAAGCATCCGTTTCTGGTGCACAAGCTTCCTTTAGCTACGCTAAAAACAAAAGCTACCCTTTTACCAAACAATTACAAGTTCATCCTGCACCTGGACCATCCTTCCACAACACCCTTATCAATCAAAACAGGTGAAAAATGTTCCGTTTAATTTCCGCTTTCCAATTACAAGCAGAGCGGCCGCATTCGGTGCGAAGGTATCGAACGAATCCATCCTGAGACACAGAGATGCGGTAGCGCATCCGGGATGCACAGCAGGGTAGAGTACCCTTTGGTCCGCAGCGGGTTGCATTTTGTTTTGGTGTTTCAATTATCGAACTATCGGTCTGTGTTGTTTGTGCCTGTTGCGATCGAGCGCACAAGCGCACCCTAAAGACGATCGTTTCCTTTTCTAATAAACAAAATTATGGTCCCAGATAAGGCGAAGGTCGTAGAAATGCCGCCTACGTGTGGACGTGAGTGGATTGGCTGGAGAAATACAGGATAGAAAGGATCGCACCAGCAAAGCTGCGGGTGACTGATAATTGCTACTAAAAAAAAACAGAAGGAAGACACACTCTAGATCATTCAACAAACCATCACAATCAACCTAGGTGCCAACCCAACCGTATCCTGGCCTTTTTTCTTTGCTTTCTTGACTTTTGATCCTTCGACCATCGAATCGAGATGCTGTCGCCAACAGGGCTTTACATCCAAGCCTGAGGTAATCGATTCGATGATCTGGCAGAAAAAAAAACCCAGCAGGTAAACCGGCAGGGATCACGATCCGGATCCTTGTACTCCGACACTTCAAGGCGCATGTTTGCCGAGAACAATATGAACTGCTGGTCCCATGAAAAGTCGTTGTTTACGCTTACTCCGCGACTCCTGACGCTTCAGGTGAAGTGCGCGAGGATATTAGACAGTCCCGAAGCTAGATCCCACGTTAATACCTTCCTTTGCCGATCAGGCACCTTTTCGGTCGGATAAGTGTAAAACCGAAGCGTTGCTTGTTATCTGCCTTACCAGCTTTAATCTTCGAGCTTCTCGAGTAGCTGCACTACCGGGTGTGCCGGGTAGCTGGACTGCCAAGTGCGTTTTGGCCGGGGGAAAATCGCCTCCCGAACGAACCATTACGACCCTCGCACATAATTTATGGCGAGCGATCAAGCAGCCAACATCGCTAGATTTGTGGGAAGCAATTTCGTCATAAATCATCCGTGCAGCGGCACCCGGTGCCGGTGAGATGTGCCGTATGATGTGGCGGAAAAGCCAAAGTTGTGCACCGGGCTACTTCTGTTCGTGCTTCCGTCGGAGTTTTGAGGAATAATCCGTTTACAACGATCCCAATCTGGCCGGAGGCTCCGATATTTGGAAGGTTCGAAGTGTTGTTGTTTTTTCCCTTTATGTGCTGCTGAAGTAGAACTGACGGTCGTGATATCTGATGCAAAATTAAGACTGCTGTCCCGTCACCGATTCGGTATCGGTTTACCATATGTGCCCAAACTGACCGGTCAATGGTCCAGAAGCAATGTTTCGTTGCACACAATTAGGGAAGTAATTTGAATATATTTGGGTATCGGTATATCACAGCAACTGCTGCTTCTCTGGACGGCGTGAGACAGATTGATAGCTTAAGAAACGCTCAAGGGTACGGTTTTTGTGTTGCAATCGCACCGTTGCACGAGCTTGATACTATAACCTTTTTCTTGCTACATTTTAGGTGAATATAAAATCAATAATCTCGATAAGCTTTGAGCGACCAGCCGGATGGTCGATGGTACAAGCGATAATTGACGGGAAGCAATAACTCATCTTATTACGCGTTGTGAACTATTGGGCCTTGGTTAAATTTGTTGCCACAAGAGGCAGCATTCGTTCGTGTTACAAACTGTACTTTTGCTTCATCGGACCTTGCATGCCATATATTTAATTATTGGAGTGGTATAAACAAGGTGCATACTAACTAACGCTACAACCCTGCACGTCTCAGCATCAGCGTATCAATGCGAATGTAACGCCAGCGAAAGGTTGAAATTAAAGTCTTGTAATTGCTATAATTACAACCCGATTGCGCAGGTGAAATACGGCTCGGTGTACAGCAACATTTCAAAATTTAATCAACAGTTACCAGTGATACGGTACCGGATTAACACGCTTCTCGGTGTTCATGCCGGTCGGTACAGGCGCCAGTTTGCTGGCGGGCAGTTCCTAGAACGCCAAATGCACCGGCCAGATGCAGGGAAATCAATTATCTGGCAGACGATGGAGTGGGTAATCCTGTTCGGTTTTGCACGAGGGTGCGATCGATGAGCGAAATCGGTCCGGGACACCTTCACCCCGAAAAGGTATCGAATGTTTCAATCAGTGTAAACAAACTCATAACTTACGGCTGTTCGATTGTGGGTTTCGGGGGGGGTTTTTCCTTTTCCCTTTGCCCTACTACGGCACCTAACCCGAGTTGCCGAGGTGATGGATTATGCCGTGTAAAAACCGCGGTCAAGTGTGGCTGCTGGCGAACGCTCGGAGAACGTCTCAATTCGTGGTTTGATTACAGCCCGTGATCGACGGGAGCGAGATTCCGTAACCCGTGATCTGGTTTTCTGAATTGATTTATCGGCAGGGCAATTAAGTGCCGAGCGAGTTTGCATGGGCGAGTTTTAACATGCAGCACGGAGAAGTTGGGCAGAAAGTCGTTGCTTTTGCACGGTATGAAGCAATTCAATTTTATTTAGAAAAATAGACTACACCAAATGCCCCAGAATGGCCCCCTAGGAAACTTTCGGTTTGCTCAATGCCGTAAATAATGCCGCAGTCGTTCAGGTTTCTATCTCAATTCGACAGTTTCCAGCACTCCAGTTTACGTACCGGCGCACCCTTCAGTAACCTCAAACACCCCTCCAGCGGGTTGTCCTCTGTTACAACCGAGAAAATCGTTTCAACCTAAAGACTACTCAAGGCTAGGCAAATCTTCGCGCATCGCGCGTGGAACAAACGGCCCCACCGGATGTGGCGGATTGTTGCGCAACCAGATGGAAAGCACGCGCATTAAAGCAGCTTCCGTGTGCTGCGGAAACCCATCACCCAAACCCGACGCCCTGCGCAGAAGCGGGAACGCCCGACTCGAAGCTACGCTTTAGGCCATAGTGGTAGTTGCGTCTGAGCATGGGCGCTTTTCGTACCCCGAAAACAAGAGGAAAACAAAGGTAAAAACAATAAATAACAAGAAACGCATAGATATTCACAACCTCACCTGCTTGCCTGCTTGAACACGGGCAGCGATCGAGAGCACACCGATTTCATGACGCCGTGCCGCCGCAAGGTGAGCGCGGACTGAGCGCAATAATTTGAAATTTTAAATTGTCCATCAATTAGCGCGACAATTAAGTCCACCCCGAATCGGATGGAATGAGGGGGAGGGGAGGAAGGCTTTTCTTCCGTCCTGGGTTAATTAGAAGGGCCAGCGCTTTGGACGCGAACAAACCGTTCGCTGCTGGTGCGCGCGGTGAGTTTCTTACGATCGCCTCCGGTGATGTTAGTTGCTGCGTTTTGACGTTTCTTTGACATTTCGCTCCAGTCGGGATTAGTTCGGGTAGGACGTGTTGCGGACAGTGGTGGATGGGTCGAAGGAGGAGGGGGAGGGGTGGGACGTGGTAGGAGTGGCTTTAACATGACAGGCGGAGGTGGTGATGGAACCGGCGTTACGTAGCTGGTGACATGACATCAACAAGGCAATTTGTTTGTCTATCCGCTTACGTGCGCCCTCGTGCCCGGGCAAATATCTCGAATGCCGCATCTCGGGCTCGGGTGGTCAGTTTTAGGGGTTTTGGTGGGAGGGTGAGACGGGAGGCGGGTAACCGGCAGATAAGAAAATGTAGATAATTACAGCTGATTATTATGTCACTTGGGTGCAGCGTGTTATGTCTTCTCGTCACCCGCGGTCTTGTGCGATGTCCGGTGTCCTGTCATATCGGACATGCGGAATGGCATTCTTGGAAGAATGGGGGAGGGGAGGAGGAGGGAGTGTAACCACAGGAAGGTGTTGATCAGGTTTTGCAGAATTGAATGAATATACCTGCAAGCTATGATCGAATTACTTCCATCAAAAGGTTTGATCAATGATCAATTTCCTCGGCGTGATCTCTTGATGTCCAAATTTAAACATTTCCCACGATGTGTTGTGTACATAATGTGAAAATATTGAAAACTATATCTCCAATGAACGAATAAAACTATTACCAATGGTCAGAGAGTCCCAAGATGGTGACAAAAACACCACCGACTGTAGACGCCGTGCTTTGGCATAGTACCGCACGTTGACTTCACGCTTCGCAATTCACACTCCATCTAGCAACAGCTGGAACTCCCCTAGAGCGACCATTAAACAGCTGCCCCAACCAGGATTGGTCTTCTGTTGATCGTGACGCATCACAAATCACATGCTCCAAACCTTGCTTGCCGGCGGAGCATACACAGGTAGCTGAGTTGGGCCGAGCTGAGCTTTGATCAGTGGTCCATGGAATGTATGCGGCACTCGTGCATGAATATGCCCCGTTAGAATTGGAACACGTACCCCGATGGGATGGGTGGGGGCAAAATAAGTTCCCGAGCACAATAACTGCTTTCTCATTTCGCACCGACCGAAACGATTAGGCCCAGAGTGCGTCACGAAGCACCGGGATGGCTATTGGACGACGCTGCTGGAAGAAGCGTCGACTGTGTCGGTTCGTCTACCACGTCACGAACACGTCCTGACCAACAAATCGATCATCCCGGTACGTTTGTAGCAAAGTTACTCCTCACAGAAAAACCANCGTTAGAATTGGAACACGTACCCCGATGGGATGGGTGGGGGCAAAATAAGTTCCCGAGCACAATAACTGCTTTCTCATTTCGCACCGACCGAAACGATTAGGCCCAGAGTGCGTCACGAAGCACCGGGATGGCTATTGGACGACGCTGCTGGAAGAAGCGTCGACTGTGTCGGTTCGTCTACCACGTCACGAACACGTCCTGACCAACAAATCGATCATCCCGGTACGTTTGGAGCAAAGTTACTCCTCACAGAAAAACCACCATCATTGTGCATTGTGTAGCGTTATTGGATCGTGAAGCAAGCAACCGAACCGTCCCAGTTCCAGCTGGGACAGGAAGTCGGTTGCCGTTCTTTCGGTCGGTGAAATTGAGGACAGACTTACACCAACCGTGACAACGGGCAGAAATCGTGCTGCGTCCTTGTGGGAGTGCATGGGGCTTCTCCGGCCTCATCTGGTAGCTTCATCCCTTACGCAGCCAACGCAACGGGAGCTGGGTCTCGCAGCGGGTGATCTACAGCTTCCAGCTTTGGTGGAGGTTTAATTAAAATTTTCCTATACTTGACTACCTTCTTAAACGGTTCAGGCTGTGCGGGTAATCGCTCCGGGGAGTCTTCGCGATGGGTTTCCTGCGTCCTGCGAATTCAGAAGCTCTAGGATCGTATTAACATACTATCGACTGGCTAGCCGAACCGAGGCCGACCTGTAGACGCGACCGATGACGTGAGCTTATCCGTCGAAAAAGAATCCAAACGTTCTCACGTTGGTGTTCGAATTCTTGGAATTCTTCTCCATTCGCAGCAATTCCCGTAGCACAGGGACTAAGTTATGGACCCGAAACACTGTGTTGTTTCGAATCCGTTTTCACGATGTCAGGTTTAATCGATTTCAAACGAGAGGGAAGCCACTCATGAGATGAGAGCAAGGCTTTGTGTCAAAATGTAGCTCCATGTTGCACTGATCGTACTTAGTTGTAGGCACTCCCGTTCCAACCCATCGGCGAAGGTGCATCGATTTAGCGGGGGATAAAATTTACGATCAACATTCAAGACTGAACAACAGGCTCAATCTACCGATTGATTGAATATTATAACCATAAACAGAGTAGCAAGAGCGCCTTTGGAAGGCGTCAGGTCTCTTCCTTCTTTTTTTTTGTGGAGTTTTGAACCTCCGTTGCCAGAGGAACGTGTGTTCAATTTCATGTACCTTATTCGACTTTGTTCGATCTTTTATGGAAACGGCGTCACTTCAGGTCAGGCTTTTGTGAAGCGCCAGCATAAAAAACCCCCTGATACCGGGACGCACCGTTGCAACAATGAGCAGAATCTCTGCCGAATCGTCCACGCGCAAACAAAAATCCACTTTCCACGTTAATGTTGAGTTTTAGTGTCCATAAGTCATGTTTTGATGTGCGATGGGGCTTCGTGGGAGCCGAGTGCCAGTGCTTTGAGGTGCCAATCCCAAAACGGTGGGTTTTATCGCCAAGCCGGTTCACTGCAGCACAGCTCCCGGCCCACATTAAGCTTTTATGAGCTACGATGATGATTGGAACGAAAGCCAACAAATAAATTACGGCTTATTGGTTCGTTTTTATGGACCTTCTGTAGGACGGAGTGTTGGATGGGCATTGCCACGGTGGGGATTGTGGTGTGTTATGACTTGAGAGGCGATTCGGTGGTAGGTTTGATGAAACGAAACGACTCCTCAGAAAATCAGGTGCACTATGGGACTCAAGAAGATCCTTGAACATCACCGGTGAGTGGAACTCGGTGTACACAAAGAATAGTTTTGAAAAGCTTGAAAAGTATAATCACGATCCATCGTAGCACCACGCGTTTCATGACTTCATGTCAGAACAAAAGTTGTGACTGGGCTATGCAAAGTTTAGTAGAACTCCTTAAGATATTCAAACACAATTTTCTCATGCCTTCCACATTGGAATTGGGTGCAGTTCATCGCACGGGACGGATATAAAATCGATATTTATTAACTTATGGCTGATTAGTTCGAGCAGCAGGAGTCCCCGGGATCGTTGAGAAGATCGTTTACGTACTCCAAGAACTCCCTCCGTCGGACTGACTGACTGACTGAAACAATGTTAAGGACGGCGTTGTGTTACCTGTCGTCCGATCACGAACTCCAAATTAAAATCCTTATCCTTCAGAGTTATTGGTATGGTCGAACATCATAAAAAGAAAATCTTAAATCCAACGACACCACCGCTTGCAAGTATTTTTGTTGGGACCAGAAAAAAAGCGAAACCTCTCTACTCGCTTAACAAATAAAAATAAAACTCTTCACAACATAATATACAAAAAAAACGCACTCCTCGTACTCCAAGCACTCCCATCGTGTACCTCTTGCTTTTCTCCCTTATCCCACGTGTGAGTGTGTGCCAAATCGAACGATCGGAACGAGTTTTGCTTGCTGATATTTCACAACGTCTTATTAGCATAATTATTCGCTCCCAATTGCACCGATAATTGACCGCTGCCAATTACGCCGTGGCTCCTGCTGCGGCTGCTACCGCTGCCGGGTGCTGTTGTTCGCTCGAGTTCAGCTCCAATCCCGGATTGACGACTTGCCAGATCATCTACCGTGCGTCATGCGCAATTGGCTCATGCATTTGTGCAAAGGGTGCACCGCCAGTTCAGGGTTGCTTTGTTTGCGCTCCACTCCATTTGGTGGCCTGTTTGAATGTTTTTTTTTTTTGTGGTGGACTCCCTCTGTCACGCGGATTTATTTTCTTTATCTCTCTCTCTCTCTTTCTCTTTTTGTGTCCTCTCCAAATCACGCACACCGAAGTGCATTCCCTCACGACACCCGGCGGATGTTTTCGGGTTTGCGTTTAAATTGCAGATTATTTCTCTCTTCTCGACAGCGTCATGCACTAAAATATGTCAGCGAGGCAAACACATTGACAGTGTGCAACCACTGATCGGGTTCTGGCGACACATTCATCTACGCTGGTGCCCAGGTATGGGTGACGACTGTCGAATATTATTTTTATTTTTTTATCATGGTATGACCTTATTCCCACTATAAGGACAGCGATGCGGCATGCAGATGCGATGCTCCTGGAGTAGTTTGATTTGAGAAATGGGCGTATGCGTGGTTAAGTTTCTGGAGAAATAGTTGATTGAGGGTGTCTCGCTGGATCTCGGATGGTCAACCAGGAGTCACCTACCCCGGGGGGAGCTTGCGCGTGATTGATGTTCGGCACCTACCCTGGAATTTCTTCTGTCCTCGGGTTGCGGAAAAGTGCAGCACCCGTGCAACTGTTTGAAAGCTGTTGATTGGTTCGCTGAAGTTCAGCCGCGGCGGATGAACGTACGATGGAAATGCCCGCAACAGTAGCCGGTTGCGGGTCACGTAATGTGCGGCTACCAACATGCGAACATGCGTGCCTCAAACGGTAGCGAATTGCAATTATCCACATGTTTTGTCCGAGCCTGTCCGTGGGTTTTGCTGCATCCTGGCAGCAGACTCTGCCACGGCGATTCCGACTCGCTTTCCGTGGATATGGGAGTAGGGAAAATTATAGGCTTACAGTGTTGGGCAGTGTTTCGTGATGCAAGGTCTTTCGATCGTTTTGACGATCGGGTGCAAACTCTCGCAATATGGCGGCGCCATGGAACCGCCAGGAAATCGAATCGCATGTCTGATTGATCGATCCACGCAGATCAAAGATCGAGAAATGTGGAGCTCGGTCTCACGGATTGGATGCATAGGTGGAAGATCCGTACACCTATTCCTGTAACTCTGTTAATACGGAAGATCTCTTGCGGCGGTTTTGGAAGCAAATGGCTTCCGAATTTAGGATGCCAATCTGTAAACTTTGCTAAGAATTCGATTAGGGTTGGGTAGCTTTAATCCAAGCCTAATCGTTGGTGAACGTATTGCTTCCAGGAACGGCAAGAGTATACTGTGTGTTGACCTGTTTCCCAAATTAGTCCAAATTAGATCAATTAGAACGATCGTTGTCGGAACGATACTAGTGAAACGCAAAAGCCGCTCTTTCTTAGAACCATGCAACATGGGAGAAACAAAGAATACAGTTCCAAAAATGGAACACAAGTTATCAATTCTTCAACTGTTGTTTATCTTATGCGAAGAAGCATTGATATCATATGGCCATTTCAGGATGCATCACGTAGTAGCAGTGAAGATAGGGTGCTATGAAACTGATATCTGTTATCTAGCGACAGCAACCATGTCGATCGCACTGCAACATGTGAAGATATCGGCTGTGTGAATTTTATAAAACAAACCTGCAATCGACGAAGATAATTTACACCGTTTGCTTCCCTAAGCGGGTTATATTCCTTGTGCTGTCAGTGCTCAATCAATTCTCGACCGAAAATGAAGCTACTCTTTGTGCTTCTAGCCCTTGGGGGCATTTGTCAACTGCATGGATTTAAGGTAAGCGTGTTTCCTCAGTGATTGAAAGGAAATGAGCAAGATGTAAGATATCTGCTGTCGTTTCTTCAGATCTGTGAACGAAAGGCGCCCGGTACGCTAATGGGCAATCCAGCAAACTGTCGTGAGTTCTACATGTGCCGTTCCGGTCGTCCGGTGCTGTTCTCCTGTCCGGAGAATATGTACTTCGATGTGGATTCTGCTGCCTGTGGATATGAAGCGTTTTGTGCTGAGAACGATGTGAACTTTGACCAGGATCCTCTGGAACCATTCGGTCCAGAGTACACCCCGATGGTGGCTGATCCGTCGCGACTAATGCCAGGCAGCAGTGTTTGTAATGGAGCATCGCCAGGTGCCATACGATTGGATACCACGGGCTGCAAATCGTTCTACCAGTGTACCAGGGCTGGTCCACTGCGGCTCGAGTGTCCCGCTGGCACACTGTTCGATAGCAACCGTATCATGTGCGATGCGGCCGATATCGTTTCCTGTGCGTTCTCGCCGGCAAACCCCACCGTCGGTGGTACTATTGCAAGCAACATACTGCATTTGCTGTGTTTCGGTAAGAATAATGGTCACAAGCTAGCCCATCCGAGCAGCTGCGAGAAGTACATCGTGTGCAATGGACGCAACAAACCACAGGAGCTTAAATGTCCAGTCGGCACGGCGTACGACAAGCAACGCAACATTTGTAACTTTAAGCACACCGTTGTATGCTGAGGTTATTGCTTTGCTTTTAATGAAATGAAACCGATTTCCGAAAAACGATTCCCGCGAAATGCGCGTTGCTCACCACCATTACAGCTGGCCTGTTGAGCCGGTTGGGTGGATCACATTGCTATCGACTTTGCAGGGCAAAACATTGTTTTTTGTTTTGTTTTATTTTAATTGGATTAAAGCCATCCGCCATGGGGACACAAATCGCCGTGTCTGTAGTGCGAAAAGTAAGGAGGGTTAATGTCGAATTTCGAATTCCATCATCGATTGTCTGGGTGGTTTTGGGTGCGTCCGGAAGGAAAACAGAACAGCTGCTTCCATGTCGATGTGGTCTCACTTCCGGTACGGCAAATCAACAACAAAAAAAACAACAACAAATACACACACGCACACAGCAGTGTCTGTTCTTGCAAGGAAGGAAAGGACACAACAGGCGCAGGTACAAAATATGAATAGTCAATGAAGGACGATAAATTCGTCGAGCTTTCGGTGGCGATCCGTGATGACACGACGAGAAGCGTTTTTCGGTTTCGGTTTTGTTTGTGCTACAAAGCCCTGTTAACGAGACGTCTAATTAATACGCGCTAATTCGTTAAGTATGGTGGAGGTAAAACAAAACATCACTCGTAAATAAATATGAATAATTCAAACGGGGGAAATAAGACGCCGTGCCTTCCTTTTGCAAGCGAAAACGAGGGTTGTGAGAATTATTGCTCATGGGGTAGAAACACTTGTCGATTTGTAGCACAGTTTAAGATAAAGCGAATAGGACATGCAATTTTCATGTACCCATGTAATTGAAAGCTGCATGAATGAGCAAGCGATATTCGTGGTGCAACAAAATCATATTCTCATATTTTCATCTTCCGAACGATGCTTTTACTGTCTGCTTCAATGTTGCGCTACATAAATCAAATTTATGAACATTTTTCTGACAACAAAACGTCACACTCTGGTCAGTCTTTGTATCCTCAAAAAAAAAATCATTCCCGTGATCGTAGAGATTGATTTCGTGCGATTAACGAAGCCATCCTAAAGATCGCCGGTTAGCGCGGTTCTAAGCCAGACCATGTCCAGCCGGAAAATCTAATGAGGTGCATGGTGAAAGGGCATAAAAGGTCCGATGACAAAAACCCGTCAACAGAGTATCGCAGCTCAATCGGACGGTAACAAATTGCAATCGATTAATTATATTGCTGTGTCCCTTGTTGGACGAGCGGACACCGTGCCTTAAATAATAGGATCGTGGGAATCCCGTGGAGCGGAGGACGAGGATCAGTGGTACAACTTTCAGAAGCAAAAGTGAAAGAAATTCTTCAACATATTAAAAATTAGTTTTGAGAATTTTCAACACAACGTTAATCGCAGTAAAGGAGATTCGTGAAAAAAAACATCCGACGATGATCAAGTAGGAAGCGATCGGAAAGCACAACCGTTGAACAATTTAATTTCGCTGCTAGTGATACGACAAAGAAAGGGGAAAGAAAACAGTGAGAGAAAAAGGTTAACTTTTAAACACAAAAATGTGTATCAAGCACCGCAACGGGCCCGAAACGTGCCAAACATCTCGAGTTCGCTAATTAAGTCCAATTTGCCAAACAGGCGAAGATTTATGGTCCGAGCAGACGANAAAAAAAACATCCGACGATGATCAAGTAGGAAGCGATCGGAAAGCACAACCGTTGAACAATTTAATTTCGCTGCTAGTGATACGACAAAGAAAGGGGAAAGAAAACAGTGAGAGAAAAAGGTTAACTTTTAAACACAAAAATGTGTATCAAGCACCGCAACGGGCCCGAAACGTGCCAAACATCTCGAGTTCGCTAATTAAGTCCAATTTGCCAAACAGGCGAAGATTTATGGTCCGAGCAGACGACGCTCACCGGTATGCGTTCATCAGCCTCACCTTGTGCTGACGGCAGCGCAGAAAGAGACGACCGAAAGACAGTCCGCCCGAAGATCTTATGTCGCACGTCACTATCCGTGAAGCCGTCGCTTCCCAGCACAAGCCCCAGGCAAAAGGCGACACATTATTAGCACATAGATGGCTTCCCGGGTTCATGGGTTGATCACTTAATTTTATTCTAATCGTACCAGCAGCCAGCACCGGCCCAAGATCCAAAGTCACGAAGCTGCTGTGCTGTGGAACGGACCGGGAAGATCAACGCACAATCGCCGACAATACTGCCACAATACTGTGAGCGCGCTGGCAAAGGAAGGTGACATGTTCGTAAATTAAAACCAGAAATAGCTTCCTTATCGCGGTGCTCCGGTCTCACGACGGCATCCCTCCGTGATGTGTTCCACCGCGCTTTTCGACCGGGTGTGCGTGTGCTTGTGTGGTTGTGTGCGAGCGATCTTCGGCGATCAGCTTTAAGACGGACCCATTCGCATTCCTCTTCGCCGAGAAGATGATCATCGAATGGTGGCTAGTCTCGTGTGGCGGGTTCCGTTCCGATTTGGTGTCTTAACTCTCGGGAATTACGAGAAAACAAACACACGGACACACTCTAGGGCGATCTCCCTTGCCGAGAAGGGAGAAGGGAGGCGATATTAGTTCTGTTGGACATTAATTTTACCCCGGTCATTCCCGGGCCAACCACTGGGCCGAGGATGGGTCTACGAAAACAAAGAGGAAACGCTGGTAACGGACGACATGATACCGTTTTTCCTCGTTCTGCCCAGCAGGAAAGGTGTTGATGAGGCGGCACCCTGAGCAAGGGATCGAGCCCACGGCCGGAGCCGATGGTGGAAGTGTTAAAAGTTAGGTTTTATCTTTACGATGACGATGATAGCAGCGGCGCAGAAGATTGGGACGGGATCGCAACGGAGCAGGTTGTGAGGAACTGCGGACAACAACACTATCTCGTTCGGTGACGGTGGACTTCTGGGAAGTGGGTCGTTAGGAATGGGTGTATGTTTTCCGAATCGGTGGGAAGATTTGGGTGCGAGTTAAATTGATTAGCCTACTTGTGACGGTCGACAAATGGTGAACGGCATCAAGAGTGTCCTCAGTAACTCCGTAATAGTCTCATTAAGACAAATATGCTACCTTTGCGTTATCAATGTCCATCTGCATAGAGTTCTGGATGTCGATGATGCCTTACTATCAAAGATGCGGATATCAATGAATATCAACAATTACTTTGATATAGCAATAGAGCTCTATTCTTACACTTACTGGAAAGACTATTCTAGTTGATGGATGGAGCATTTTAGACCAAAGTTCTATAGCTCATCCTTTGCAAGACCGCGTAAGCTAGGACATTCGGGACACCAAGCCACCAGCACACTTGCTCACTCGCTGCAGAACTAACTCAGAAGCTCACGAACAATGCGCTACATTCAACCATCCATCCAATCGTTACCGAAAATGAAGACGTTTCTCATCCTCAGCTTCATTCATACGAGCAATCGGCAGCAAAACCCATCCGTCACATGCATCATCCGTAGGACAAATCCACCACAAGATTAATGTGCCCGGCATCAGTGCCCGAACTCCGAACACCGGCACGCAGCGCAACCCGGTAGGAATGGAATGGAAGAAAAATGGCCTTACCCGCCGGCATAAGGTGTACTCGCGCTGGGACCTGGGTATAATACAGGTACTCGATTTTGAAGGATTTCATTGCCGAAGGCACCGAAGAAAGGACAGCAGGAAAAAAAAGCAACGACCAAAAAATTGATCCAACTCCGCCAAAACTCGACACGATAAGCTTCCTCACGTAGTTTCACTTTATATCGAACGCTTCGTTCGTTCCGCTCCGGTGTGCGGTATCGGTTTGCTCTACCACTCAACCATTTCGTTCCATCGGTGTGACTCGGACTGGGACCGATTACAGCGTAATATCCATGGATATGATGCATTCCCGGATCGTCAGCGTCACCGCCGTCGCGAACGGTTTGAATTATTGCTTGCTATTAATTTCATTTCTCCACTTCACACAGGTTTCACCGATTTCGCGGCGTGCCGACGTTTGCATGCTTTATTCAGTTGGCTTCCACGGCGAGGGACCGATGGAATGCATCAAAAGATTTCGGAGGGCTTTTGAAACACGGTAATGGAATGATTAAGAAGTGAGCCGCAGTGGAAGATGTTTCAATTTATGAATCAATTCCACTTATCATTGACCACGCCGCCGTTCATTAGGTCGAAGTGTGGCCATTTTGGTCGCGGCATTTGATAGGACATTTGACATAAAAAGGATGAGAAATGAGACGTTTCGGGATATTTTCGGATCGGTCACTGTCTGGGCTTTCGGGTGTCGAAAGGTTGCGTTGTGATAATTGGAATCCATTTTTCCAATCGCATTGAGGCTTTTTAGTTTGCTTTAGGGACTACGGAATCAAAAGTTGAATTCGCATTGAAAAAAAAAGGAATACTCCCACATCATAACTTGAGCTAAATAAGAAAAAGTGAAATGTCTTCTTCTGGCTATCAAGATGTTGGTCATTTTCGTTCGAATGTATCAAAACGAAGCGTCTTAGCGAGCGATCCAACCCAGAAAGGAAGCGTTCTGCTCACCAGCATGAAGTAACAAGTAGCTTATTAGTATGGTAATCATTGTCTTTCCATAGGTCACGCTCATAGCTTTGCCTATCAAGATCAGCTCCACCGTTCCGGCCAGCTTTTCGACCGATCTAATCTCGATCCGATCGGGAGAGATTTATGCATACATAATTTGCGTAGTATAAATCGTCCCGAGCTCACATCCAACCGACCGGATGTTAGCACAATATTTGCATAAAATCGAACACTATGTGCTGCATTTCGTACCATACACACACACACACTCATGTCCGTGGACGGATCCCTCGGTGGAACGGCACTAGCACCGGCAGGAAGTACTAATTGTACTTTCAAGCTTCCGTTTCGAGGCACCCGTGTCTGGGACCCGCGGAACTGCATCCCAAATCTTGACCTTACACAGGTTCGCGCACCAGTCCCGAGCTGCACCGAAGCGCAGATTGATTGCATTTCGGTGAAAATGGTTCGCCCGTTGTATTCGTGCACGCCTCGCTAGTGGCGGGGTGGCCAAACCGACCCGCTCGGCTATTATTATAGGGCTTCTAATAATTTTCTCGGAACGTGTACGACCCTCCTTCGGACAGCGCCTACTCCGTGGCCGTGTGGTGCCGTGGTCATTTGTCAGCCGTTAGCAAAGTCGTGATTAACCCTATGCGATGGCAGCTTCGTTTCCATGCCTTGGAAGCCACAGCAAACGACCGACTCCTCAAACGGGCAACGTCCTGTGCCGACCGACATCGGTTCGACCGGACCACAGTCACGATCGGTGCCCGGCCAATGGAAGTGGGCGCGCCATTTTACCAAATTGCAGCTTTGTGTGCTGCACTGAATGCACCCACGACTAGGTTTGTCTGCTGCAACTGCTGCACACCCAAACCGAAGCTCAGGGCGGACATTTCGTAGGGCTTCCGGTCGGTACGGTAGCGTCGGTAGTACAGTAGCCTGGATGGAGAGCATTTATAGAAGATTTATATTTCGACCAGTTGAAACATAAAAGCGTCCACCATTGCATACGTACCGCGAGTGTATTTGAGTGGACAGAGCGAATTGGGCACGAATTTGTTGGCGACAACAAGCGACAACGTTAGGATGCACAAATCGTACAAATTAATTGACCACTACCGATCTGTCATAACTGTTATACGGCTTATGGCTGACAGGTAGCAACACATCATGATTACCATATTTTGTCGCAACCTGGCCACCACACAACGAAGTTTTACTGTCAATCGTTTAGGGCACTAGCTACTCCATGGTGTTTAAAGAAAATGTACAACAATTTCATTTGAATGTAAATTACCGTTTCTTTGGAGTGTTCCCCGAGGGCGTAATGTGTTCCATACATTAGTCCACCATTTTTGTTCGGTTTTTTTTTTTGCTTTGTTTCGATGAACCATTTTCCTTTCGCTGACCACGTGGTCCACTTTTAGAAACATCTCCAAAACCCATGCTTCGTGCAGCACGGTGAGTCAAAAATGTTATAATGTGACCCTAAAACGTCAACCTTTCTTTCAGCAGCTCATCAAGCTAAACCTCAACGCCGCGTTGGCATGAATATTCATCAGCATAAATGCTACGGACGCAATGTTTATTTAAATGTACATAAAATCCTGCACGCGAAACACCCAAATACGATGCGAGTAAAAGTACTTTGTAATAAATTATTCCTACATCATCCTGCTTATGATTGTGGGTCCCTAACGCTTTGCTGCCATTTCCTTTCGCGTCACGATTTCTCCTTGGCGGATGAGTCCGATTTAAAGCTCTTCTCTGACGCACCACAACCATGGGCTTTGCTCAACCATCAGGCCTAGGCCCTTTTCGTTTCCCAATTAGAATGGAGATGTTTGCTGCGGCGCGGCAGAAAAGTTCGTTGCACCTAACGTGACCGTTCGGTTCATATACGCTGCTTGGGAAAAACGGATAACTGCAAGCGAAAAATTAACAACCACAAAGGAAGCGTTCTTCATCATCAGGTCTGCCCAAATATTCCCACAGATGTAGTAAGCGTACGAAAATCGAGCCCCGAATGTTTATCACTGCCAACGCACGACCTTAGCCGAGTGGGCAAGCAGAACTCCACTGGACTCGAGAAGATGCACGCAACGTTTCGCCAAAGTTACAACAATAAGCTCAGAGAAAAGAAGGAAGAAAAGCCAAAACTGTTCTACCCAATTTTTGGGCTAATTTTCAGAAGCAAGTGAAGTGATTACGCAGCACGCAATGCGCTCCACGCATCCAGGAATGGAGCCGTTTCTCGCTTGCCGAAGGGTTTTTGTGCAGGTTCGAAACTACCGGAGCGTGAAATCCATGTGCAGCATCCAATTAAACATGCACCCGTGGAACGCTTCTAACGCGCAACTCGTACGTTGAACTGCATCGGGCGCACAGCAATGCAACGTCTAATCGCTCGACGTGCACTTAAAGAATGCGCTTCGATACACTTTAGAGCGAGCGGTGCGTGTCATTTTGAGTTGCTTAGTTGTTGCTGTTTTTTTTTTTTTGCAACGATGTTTGAAAGGGCGTCAAGTTGTAGTTTAAGTCATTTTCAGCAAAAGCATCATTGTCTCAACGCAGCGGAATATTTATTGAAAAGTAAATTGAAGTTTGCAGACGATGCTTTTCGTTCTATTGCATTGAGCATACGATTGTTTAGAAGAAGCATGTGTTGAAATGCTGCAATTAGCATGAATTATTAACGCTTCATTTGGCATTCTTACGTTTCGAAATTATTTACAGCACATCAACATTCTTCGACAGAAATATGTGTCCATGCCGGTCCGGCTCACCCTAAGCTCATCGTTCGCTACATGGCTTTGTCCTGTTCCGCGTCATCCACGGTAGCAGCAAATCACATTACGAAACCATTTGATGGACGCTTTGTAGACAAATTGCTTATGCACCCGTACCAAGTGAAGCAACGCTCTTTGAAAGGAACCACATGGATGACGGTGGCCACAGTCCATTGCAATGGGACAGGTTTGTCGCTTTGTAAAATTCAAGCAAAACTAATCAACCCACCAACCACCCCCAGTGGCCGCTGAAACGTACGGATTGGTGGAAATTTTTGTCACATAAATCGCAACGACCCTTACGGTCTGTGCTGGTAGCAGTAAGCTCCCTTCAACTGGCAGAGACCACCACGAACGCCACGGGCCCAGGACGAAGCGAAATCAACCAGACGGACATGTTTATTAAGTACGCAGTTGTGACACGCCGAGTGCAAAACGGTTGATTACTGGCGGTCGGTTTCACCTGCAGCCACCCAGCAGCAGCACGTTTCGGGGGCGTGCTTCGGTGGTATCGCATCGGATGGAAACCCGAAGCTGTCACCAGCACGTGCGGCACGCTTTTGCGTTGAATAATGCAAACGGGGTGCATATTGTCCGAGATTGGATCTTCGTTCACCCGGTGCGCCCGGACGCTCAAGGGCTTGCCGTTTGTTGTCGTTGGTGTCATACAGCCCTCGGCCGAGAGGCTGGATCCAACTCTCGTAACAGTGTCAATGCTTACCTGCTTAAGCGATCCGCAGCGGGCAGCCGGTTCGAGGATAATCGCTGAAAATTTAGAGCAACACGGGTCACCGTTTTGCCCGGCAAAAGTGCTAATTAGCTGTGGCTTGGTTTAGCGATTAGGCCGCACTTGAACGTGTCACCGTTTCCGAAGGGCAGTAGGAGATAATTGAGAATCGTTCTAGCAGCACGGTTGGTCGTCTCCATAATGAGCATTTCGTGTGTAGGCATTTTCAACGTTTGAAGGAATTATCTCAATTTGAGCACTTGACATTGACGTTAAAGCTATTAAAACCATCATAAACAGGTCAGGTGAGGTGGTAATAATTTTACTTAGTTCCTTAATCAAACTACAAACAGGACACGGAGCACGTCGCAGAAGTTTCAGTTTATATTTCTCCAAAGCTCTCCTTTTTTGTCAATTGAATAACATCTAATGAATTTTCCTCTATTTTGTAATCAGCTACTAGCACTAGTAGTATTTTTTCACAGAAAATGGCTAGGCCATATTGCTCACTAGTAGATGTTGCACTTTTGCAGTGCCTGTGTAGTTTACCAAGTGCAAAAAAAATGGCGTGGAAGAAATGGCTGGCAGAAAGGTAAAAGCAAAACCTATCTAAACCGACATTGAAAAACTACTATCGCTTCGTTTTTGTTGATTCTCTCTTTTGCGACCCACTTCCCATTTTGTACCACAGCAATCCCTTTGTTGTGTGGTCGCGTTTAATAAAACTTTTGTTCTTGTCCAATTGTTCGTGCATGAATTATTGGGCCGGAAATGCAACGAACCCAGCGAACCGGGCGCTAAGCACGGTTGGTCACAGGACGCTAACGTTGCATTCGACGTTGCTCGAGCGAAGCTTCGGAAGTGGCCGACAAACCTCCCAGGTTCCTGAGGGAGGTTCGGAGGTGGAATCTCCCAACGGGTGCAGTGTCCCATGCAAGCCATGTGTAATCCATGTCTTCTCGCTGCGATATGCATATGCAGATTAGGTAGAAACCGGTCGAAATCTGCACAGAATGGTCACATGGTTCGTCACGGTACGCTACACTAGATGGGTGCAGAATGTGTAGCGTGTTACAATGGAAAATGAACTGAAAACATTGGTCAAATGTTACACTTTTGTTAGAAACATTAAGCTACATAATTCCCTTTACAATTATACACTAACAACATGACGCTACACAGCTGTCATTTTTGACACGTTGATAAAATGAGATGCCATAATACACTATAAAATTTGCAACAGTACGTGGAAAGTGACAACCATTTTTTGCTATAAAAAGTACTATAAAAGAGATAGTATATATCAGTAAGCGAATTTTAATACCCTTTACTAACATGTTCAAACAATTTGACGTTATAAAATAGAATATACTTTGCTCTAAGAATAATATTTAACTTTTTTTGTTACCCACATCGCATTCAGTTGGATTCTTATCTCTTGGCATCAAATCAGCTAACAATCTGTCGCTTGTTATTCACCCTGTATCAAAGGCTATGCATAGCATCAGCGGCCAACATATACGTAAAAAACAATACGAACCATAATCACTAATTTCACAAAACCTGATGCGGACGCAACTTGCCATAAATTTCATGAGACCCTCGGCAGCACGGGGGCTGGCTTTCGCTTCGACCACAGACGCATCTAACCCTCGCAAAGATCGTTCTCAATACGGAACAAAGGCAAGCAAAACGGCCAAGGAACCTGGCTTGCTTATCTAAATCAGCAAACAATACGCCCGCTTGCGATCCCGCCTGGTGCTTATCTGCTTCCGGAGTTTTATAAGAAATTTCTGGTCCGAATAAAGAAAATTTAATGTCCAACGAGCGGTAACTGTAGCTGCACACCTTGAAGCATAATGTATCCCCCCCCCCCTATGCCTAGCTGCCCTAGCCCCCATCAAAGCAACGTACCCACCCTTAGCGATCGGTACAAAATGGCGCTTAAAGGTAGGAAAGTTTTGCCTCCCCCGTTTAGGTTGTGTTTGTAGTGGCCTCTCGTTCCCCTTTTATTTCGGCTTGAACTTCCTTCGTTACCAGCGGAAGAACGTGTGTGCACCCTTTTTGCGGCATGTTTTGCATTTGCAAGCCCGTTTTGCTTGCGTTTCCGCAGGTTCGCTAACAATAATTCATTCGCCAACACAATAGCGCTTAACCCCCGGGAGAAGGGAGAGAGAATTCGCTTTTGTGCCAACAGCCGGCACACCGGCAAGCACGGTGCCGTACAAAATGGTGTTGGTGTTGGTGGCTTCCTAAATGCCAACCGGAATGCGCCATGTGCTCCCATTTCGGGCGTGTTCCCAAGGGAAGGCTCGAGCTCGAGCTGGCCGTTGGTAAATTATGCCGTTTCGGAACGGACTTTCGGTGCTGCGGGTTGGCAGTGCTGTGGCACGTGAATACAGCCAACAACAGCGAACGATTGAGTGGAAACCACGATTGCGATCGGTACGAAACCACTGCCGCATTTGAGGTACCGCCGTATAGGGCACGGTTTTCTGTTGCAGAAAATAACATTCAACATTACTAGCAATTTAAAAATCGTTAATCCACCACCAGCAGGCAGCGCGAGTGGTGCATTCTGGCACCAACAGCACGGCAGGACCTTCGGGACCTCCTGATTGACTGCCCGGTTCGAGTAGCATGTTTGAGCAGCGTTGCCTATCGGTGGTCAAACAATGGGCGGGAAAAGTGGCAATTGTCTTCCTGCATGCGTGGAAACGAGCAACGTTGCGCTCGTATGTGACCGCATCTATTATAGAGTGCTGTTTTTGTGGCCTCCGTTTTAATACATGTGCCTTTTTTTTCGGTTGCAGCGATCGATACAACCCTTTGCACTGGTGATGGCAAAAACAAAAAGGACGAAAACAACCGACCGATGTTAGCGATGTAATCGCGGGTTGCACCAGTACGGCGGTGCCCTAAAATCGCAAGCATTCAAACGATCGATTCCGTTCGGAAGGATGGAACACAGGTGAATGAATGGAAGGCACCTGCCCACCAACGGGACAAGGTGGTATTGATCGTTTGTTCGCTTTCTTTCGATCCTTTACTGGGGAAAAAACTGGGATATGGAAAAGGGAAAATATCGTGCTGCAACGGAAACATGTGTTCCATTCAACAACTACGCGTATCTACTGTATACCTTGGTCTACCTTGGTGACATCTAAAGCATGATTGTATCTTATCGGACTCGATCGCACTATTAAGCATCTTTCCGGACCGCGTGCCCACTGGCGTTCGATGATCGATGATTGGTTCGGGGCGATCAATTAAAGCTTCGGCTTCCGTAAAGTGACGGAAAGTAGTCTAATTTTAACGAATGTTCCATTGTTTGGAATGAAATAAATCAATCATCGCGTTGGTGTTTTCAAAAACAGTTGCATCAACAGTCTTGATCGTCTACGCAAAGAGATGCATAGGTTTAGGTAGAAAAAATCGGAAATTAGTAATTAGAGCAAAATAAAGAACAAATGTAACACACTGTTTCGTACCTGCGGCCAACAATGTACGATCGTCCCTATCTTTTCGACGTGTTATTGAGTTGTGTAAATGTTTTGACATTATTCAAGTGTTTAAAAATAATTAAGTTTACTGGAAGTGATTTTAAGTTTTAAAAACAAGTTCCAGCACGTAAACAAATGATTGGGAACTAACCTGGTTCTTCAAACACGCTAGAACGTAAATAAGTTGGTTTTAATTTTTGTAACCCATCCAAAACAAACTTTTTTGATGTTTCTCTTCAACATCTCAGACTTGTGTACAGTGTCTGTTTGTTGTCTGAAGTACTTCTAGCAAATTTGTACCTTATTTGCTTTACAGACAACTCATCCCCTAATCGCACCCTAAACGAAAGCAGCACCCTTGTTGGGTGCTATGACGCAAACAGGAACATTAAATTGACGTAGCTCAAAGCAAACGAACAACAAACAAATGCTCAGCTGTAGCTCAAGTACTACTTTTTAGTTTCAACTCGATCCACCAAATAAACTAAGGGCGATCGTCTATCTACCAGCACATTAACACGGTCTGTAAGGAGAGTTTTTGTCACGTTGTTTACCATTTGTCACAACACTGCAATATCAATAGAGAAGCGTACCCAATCGGTTGGAATTTTCCACACTTGCGTGTCTATGACCTGTGTATGAGGATTAGCGCTACGATGAACTATATATGAATTTGGGCTACCTTTTTGTACTCGCTCCTGGGGCGAAGCAGTTCTATCTCCATCGTCTTGCCTACCGCGTGTTGATTCAGCCCTTTTCTGTTCGGTAGGTAAATATTTTGATCGAAAATGCTCGACTACCGGGGAGCGTGTTTGCTAAAGCTGGTTCATCTGCGTTTCTGACGCCAACCGAAGCGCAGGCGAGAACCGTTTACCTACGTTTTCTGGCGCATCGATTTTCCGCCATGTTCGAGCCCGAGGTTTTTTGTTGCCTTTTTTATTGATTTTTTTTCTTCCGTGCGATACCCCACCGACACTCCATTCAGAGAGTTGTGTTCGGTGCTTCAGAATAGAACAGAGTCTAAGGCATCCAAATAAGCTGAACAAACTGCACAAAAACGATCCGGCAATTGAAGGATTGATCAGTTAGCGTATGCGTGATAAATGGTTTATCTGTTTAGCCGATCCTCACGATCTGGGTGTTGCTTGTACGTTCGATGCTATGGAATACTTAGAAGAATATGCTATTGTTTTAAGAACCTTCGCTTGACGCTTTCTACAGTTGGAAATTGTTTGTAGATGGGAATCTTTAACACAATAATAAAAAAAATGTATCACTTTGAGGTACTTTTTTTCTTGGAACAAACACACAACAAAAACTAAAAAGCTCTCCATACCACAAGGCACCAACAATCGTTTCAGCATTTAAACAATTCCCATCAATCTATGGCTTCGGCGGTATCGCTTACCAAAACTGACTCCCATGTAGTTGCGTCTAATGATAACTGCCGATAATTGTAGGTTCGCTGCTTCTTGTGGCCGTGCGTTCTTTCTAGTACTCCCTTAAACCTGCTGTAATGCTTGGTAGGGTAAGCAGCACCAAAAAGCAGCATTCTAATGATAGGGCTTTGCTGCGTGTCGAGCAACTGAGCTGAGCTAGCCATACGGAACGCGCCACCGTGTTAGGACAAACATACCATACGCACCGAAATTGTCTCTTCTTCGGCGACAGTTTGATGCAACGTACCCCTGGCCGGTGCGTTAATTTGTTAAGCCACGGAATTGACGGTCACGAATATGGCGCCACGCATGAACGAACCAGCGAACATTCGCGCACAGGACATGAGGTCGCTGCTCGCATCCACCAAAAAAAAAAAAAACAAAAAAAACGAACGTGGGACAGGAAAAGACGCTCTGTGGGCGAGTTCCACGAAACAGGGAAACCCCCTTAATGCTGCTGACTGAGTGTCCGCGTATTCAATTTGACGCACATCGTAACCATTTTCGAAACCATTTCAAGCTCCCTGGCTTAACTCACCATCGTGGAAGCAAACACAAGTTGGAAAACGTTTGCCTCGCGGGTTGGTGGGATTTTCGGTTCTGTTTTTTTTTTTGTTTTTGTTCCCTGTAAGGGTAAATGAAGGAAATTTGATATTATAAGAGTGCGAACGAGGCAGGCAGGAAACATTCGTTGGAAAGCCTTCCCGGTGTATCCGGTGTGGGGATCGGGAATAAAAAATGGTTGTCTTCAAGCTGTAAGTCAATAGCCGTTGTGACTTTAGGCAATGGTACAAAATGGTTTTCTGGTATGTTTTGTTAAAGTAATGTACAGGTTGTAGATCGTTTTCTGGTCGTTGCTAAAGATGAACTAGCATGTGCCGAGGATGACATCTCTAATGACACGTTTAAGGCTTTACAGAATCAATTGCAGGCTGCTAAAATTACATCCTTACCTTGTAAAGGATTCTAGATCTACCTATGGAGACGCAACTGAATTAGATTCCAGATATGACTCCGAATCTGCCAGCTAAAACCTTGAATTCCTTGTTAGTGCTCAAAGTTAGTTTAGATTAAAATTGAAATTAGCAGAGCTTAATTCTGAACATACCTCCCGCGGCAATGGTTGCCAAACAGTCCATACGGTTTGCACCATTCAAGATCAATTTCTTTCTTGCATTCAAACACTCCCGTCCATTCACCCAACAGAGGATACTTTCTCTCGCATGTTGCCAACGCTTCAGCCGGCCCGGTTTGGTCCGAAACCTTTAGCATAGGTTTTCCCCGATCGATCTGCAACGTCATTGCGGGCACCATTTCCCAACACTTCCACCAGCGAAGGTGGTTGAATAATTTATTTACAAAATCTTGATACACTTTGTGCCCGTACCGTGTCAGGTACACGTGCTGCAGTGCAGAGCTGCAAACGCGCAACGCGATAGAGCAACATTAATTAAACGACAATTAAAAAACAGACCCGCCGAGAAATCGACTTCGCCATGTTTCTTCGCCAACGCTTCGCCCAATGGGCGCCGTTGGAGCAAAGCCAAGGGAAGACGAAACAAACAGAAAAAGAAAAAAAAATATATATAAAAACACTCACTCATTTGAAAGGGTGAAAAAATATGATTAACAATTAATTTGCATATAATAACCGTAATTATGAGGCTGATTTATTCACATCATTCTGTTCAGGCTGAGCCCGGTCATTCGGTTCCGCAAAATGTTCCATCACTTCCTGGCCGATTTCCTTCTTTCACTCGACGACACCGGTGTTACTTGGTGGTACTAGTGGCCCTTTCCTTTTCCTTACGGCTCGGCGTTTTTGCCCAATTTTCTATCGAAACGATTTGAATGTGTAATGGGCTCCCTGGGCACCGTTATGATGGATGAGTGTGCATTGTTTCAAACCGCACCGCGTAAATTGATGTCGTTGTTGTGGTGATGGTGGTGGTGGTCAAATAGTAGTAAAGGGTCGTATTGGTCTATAAGAAAAACAGAAGAGAAAACCATGGAAAACCCATCCCCTACTACCAATAGGATAGAGTGAACAGTGAAGCAGTAGAAAAAGCAATAGTTTTCCTTTTGCCGTTCTAATCCGTAAATTCGATCAAAATGCGCCTTTTCTCAACCGGGTTCAAGTTGAATTGTTGATTTAACGTGGCCGTTGTGGAAATTAATGGCTAACGATCGTCATCGTCGTTGCCGTGGCCGTCACCGTCACTGTAAGGTGGGTGTTTCCAGGCACTGCAAGCGCTGGGAAACTCGCTCCTTGATCAACTCGCACAGATAACGCCTAAAATGGCGAATTGATGGTGTCTCTTGCTTAACGCTCCCAGCGATGCTATGTAAAGATATTTCATATGCTTTGCGCAGGTGAAATGGGTGAATACCGAGAAAAACGTCCGGAAAAAAGGTGTGCTTTAGACAATGTCTGCTTATAATGGGATGATAAATATGTGAAACGTATTAGCACAGGTGGAGACTAACTTTGTTCGTTAAATAATGTCACATATTGCGTTTGGTAAATCTGTACAATTCTTAGTATGAAGGTAAGAAGGAACTTGTCGTGGTTGTGGTCGCGGTCTTGAAAACACGTTGAAAACATCAGGCACTGCGGTAGAACAATTAAAACTTTCAACTTATACCACTTCTTGGAAATACTTTGTTGAGTTGCACAAACAAAGCACAAATGAAAAGAAATACTTGCAGGTGCTTTTATGAAACGGAAAACCTTTGTTGAAAATACCATTTTAATGCTTAAACGTTAAATGAGGAAGAGACAAGTTTGCTCAAACTATTAGCTAGTATTTAAACAATTGCTTTTGCTTATGGCGAGCAAAGAACAATGTCGCTTAATACTGTGTAACACTCAGTGAGATTTTACTGATCCCAATCTATTAACATTCCATTGTTTCTGTACGTTACACTTGTTTCTCAACGGTGATGGACACATTGAGCGCATTATTTTCTAAGACTCGTTTCCAATGCTTTATATTCCATCATTGCTTAACGTTATAATTGTGCATTACTTTTTTACCCCATTCGGTTTCTACCTTTTTTTTTTGTTGGATATCCCATGCCGTACTAATAATTAGCAACTTAATTAAGATTCATAAATGATGGTGGTGGTGGTGGTGAGAGTGTTGCGTTCAAGTGCAACACAGCACTGGCATCATTGTTGCTAAGCGATCAGACATTTTCTTACCACACTGTTATGTGACTTGTTTTCTCTCTATCCTGAATGTGAAAGGTGTAAACGGCTTTCCTGCTCTCGACGCATAATACAAACAATCATACAAAACAGTATTTGACGCTTGAGTGATAACATCGGAGAAGCAAACGTATCACCGCGGTAGGTCTTTGCCACTGTCTATGCCGACATCGACAAAAAGCTTGTACAATGCTGCCACCAGAACTAGAAAAGGGTTTTGAGTTTGCCGTAGTCTTACCGTATCCCCGAGGATCCCAAGGGCAACAGTGCGTGTAATTACAAATGTATCTAATCCTGTCGTTTCTTGTCGTCTGTATGTATTTGCACCATTTACATTTTTCTTGTCTTTCTCCACCTCAGTCTGTCAGTCACATTCGTCCAGCGGCTGGTGTCATCTTGAGCCCGCGTTAGAAACGAGCGGTAACCGCGGCTGTCAGGAACCGAAACCAAGCCGGGCATTCATTCTCCATTCTCCAAAGCCAGTATCAATCACCGGGTCGGTTTTGGGTAACGATTTGATAATTTATTATTCCACGCTACACCTGTCTGTCCAGTTTCGTTTCGGGCCCGCTCGTTGGATGTATGCGGCGTAGACAGGAACTGTAAAGGAAAATGAACCCGCTGGAGTAGACAAAGTGGCATAAGAAATGTTTCAAGTTAGAAGTTTCGGGTGTAAAGACGCACCGGGTCGACGCATGAATTACCAATCAGCAGTTGGTTAGCTAAACGTGACACCGATGACCGATGAATAAAACAATGCTTTTCCCGGGATACGAGAAGGAGACGAGTTTGCTTTCGTCGCGTGAAGGTGCCGTTCTGGAGGTCAACCGAATGGGGCTGGTATTGTAAAGCTTTGTCACATTTTTCATCCACAAACAATCGACAATGAGACAGATGATGATGGTCATAAAGAATTTGAAGGAAAAAAAAATGCATAAGCTATGCTTTTATATTATGAGTATACTGGAATATTATTGGTTCTCTTTCGCTTGATTAATAATTTGCTCACTATTAATCTTTTTAAGCTCAGTAAGTGTTCCTTTGAATTCTGAGGATCTGCTCGTTTTGAGTACGAGAACAAGAAAAAAAATCTATTGAGCTCACCACAATCCACTTTTTAATTACCTAGAGTTTTGTTTCTTTTCCAAATTAAATAAAATAGAGCAATTTACTATTGTTAAGATCAAACAATTTCCTTAAGAGATGATAAACATTCACTTTAGCAGCTTTGTTTTTCCATTCATAATTACTATTTTGATCCTCAACACGACCTTTTTCTTTCTGTAAGGTATGATTCGTCTGAAAAACAACGTAAATTATCAGCCAGCTGCGACGAGAGCACAACCACAAGCAGCTGCGATGCGGCTTGAAAGATCAATGGCATGTGTAGTGTTCACTGTGATTTTTTAAAAACACAAATAAAATCCTTCCAAATGTACGGAGAAAGGCGTGAAATGAAAAAGAAATCAATTGGGGTTTGTTTCAAGCCGATTGCTCTTCTGTTTTGAAAGCTTTTTTATGATGTGACTCGGCAAGGATGTGTCAAAGCGATCTGCCAGATGATGCTTGGGTCGAATTATGTTGTGATTGCGTGCAAGAAGCGAGTCAGATGGTTCGATTATAATCGTTTATTATGAATTGAGGTCACATGAAACAGAACACACACAGTAGCAGCGTGTGTTTTCGATCCATTTAAGCTAACCACTTTAAACTTTTTATTGTAATGCAGGTGAATTTATTATTTAATAGACATTTGCTGAATTAGCAGACGGAGCGGGAGCTTTGAAACACCACGGCCGGATGTTAATGACATCGATTTTCCCTTTGCCTAATCAGAAGCAAGGATACTTAGCCTTAGTGCCGCCACCTTACCAAACAAAAAATCAAAACACTCGCCCACGTTTATTATAAGCACCATCCAGTGTGCTGGTGTGAACGAAAACAACACGCACCCACGGCCGAATGCATCATTAATGCGATTGCCAGCGCAACAGGATATACAACTTTTATCAGCCCACTTCCTCAAGGGGCGGTTCGCATCCGGAAGACCGGAAGCGAGGAGAAGGCCGTGAACATCGGATTGAAACGCACTGCACAATAGAAGGCAATAAGTGGCAGGTACAATTTGTCACTGGCATCCGTAAAAGGTAGTGAAACTTGGTGTGCTGTGGGTGCTGTGAGTGTGTTTTTTTTCTGTTTCTTTTAGGAGTTGTTCTTACTGAGCTTTTCGAGAAAAAGCATTTTAATATGAGTCATAT
>STHB01000011.1:6624110-6794110 GCA_018908115.1 Anopheles rivulorum
GGGAGACTGCACTGCGCGAAGTCCACAGGAACGGTGGAGAAACGGTCAGCACTGCTACCATTTCAGATATTAATGCATTAAAGCGGACAACCAGTGCAACATTAAACAGGTAGCGCTGGGGTAGGTTTCTTCTAAGCTGCGAGCACATTCGGAGCGCCTGGCAGTATGGACAATAGAGAGTGGCGTTCGACTGGGACGAACCATTAATCTTCCATCGATTGGCAGGATGGATTCAGGGCGAATTGAAATGCAACACGCTGCTACCTCTGAGGATGTCCTTGGGCGAATGGAGCGTTCCTGTTTCGTTGGAAAGCGTTAGGAAATACTAATCGTACCGTTCCGTCAGCTTACGGGTGAATTATGTGTCTGAATTGCTTATCCCGAGCAATGGAGCGTTCAGTGAAAGAATGGGGATTTTTTTTTTAATTTGTAACACGATGTTAGATTTTAGGGAAGAACTTCAAGAACGATTATTGAATTATAAAAAGCAAATTAATTTTGGCAACAGTGTTTTAAATAAACAATAAAAGTTGTTGATTTTAATTTATATTCATTCACAACACACAAATAATCGAATCTCATTCGTTCACGATCATTTCTGGTAGCGATCGTGCGATCATTGAGCGTATCCATTGCGTATCGCTTAAATGGTGAGAAAATTACCAAAACCAAAGTACAATCGGGTCCCATGCTCGCCTCATTAACGCGCAGTCCGCGTTGATATGCAGCGAGTGTAAGCATATTTATTTGCTCGCTGTTGTTTGCATTCCCTGACCCGGTTCGGTTGTCGTTTGTTTTTCCACCCGGGCAAGTTTTCCCTTGTTCGGAACCACCATTAGCTGCTGCGTGTCGGTGAAACCAAATGCCAGATACTTATATAGCTTATTTGTTTCCTTTTCCATCCGCTTCTAGCTGCACGAGTGCAAAATGTCGTCTGTGGTTGCGAGTAGCAAAAGAGTAAAACAAAAAACAAGCAAACAAGCAAACAAGAAGGATGTCCACCAGACCAGACCAGGGAAGATTAATTTTCTGGCAGCAGAAAAGATCCAAATGCAAACGCGGTTTGACTTTATGCTGCATGTTTGCACTTTATATAGCTTCCCCGGCCTTTTCCCACATCCCGCATTTCCCGTCTGCCACAAAAGTGGACGAACATGACATCGACATTCGGTGTGAGGGCGATAAGAAGCTGAAATTATTGATCGTTGCTGTTTAGCTTTTATTGCCTCGGCCTGCGCTGCTGTTCGATTTTACTTCATCGTTGCTTTAAGTTTGTGTCTGTGTGTGTGTTGCTGTGTGTGTGTATAATGTGGCAAGTGTCTCCAGCTTATGGGGAGAAGAAACCAGGTATGGATAAATGAAGAATATTTCTAGCGCTTCTCGTCAGCCATAATTAATTGCTTTCAATAATCTTTGCGCGCTGATTAAGAAATGCGATCCATGGAAGTGGCAGTGGTTTGTATTTTTCTTCCATTTGCAATTGATCCTACCCGATTTGTGTGCACTTTATCGTTGCGGATGGGTTGATTTATGAGGAGAAATGTGATAATTTTCCCGGCGTGAATATATCGCAAGACACTTCCATGAGTATAAATATACTTGAAATTTTGCAATTTTACCCACAAATTTCATACAAGGGATGGAATGAAAAAGCTCGCCACTGCATTTATGTGTGCAAACTTCTACCAGTCGGTATAGTAATTGCATTCGTATCGTTTTCAACGCCCGTAAACTACTAGAACGTTCCAAAAAAAAAAACGAAACAACGCCATCGATAAAAATGCAGTTGCCCACCGCAAGCAACTGCAACAAAGTACATTTCCGTGTCTGTACGGCAAACTTCAAACACACGCATCGTGTGTCCAATCGAATAAAAATAAAATTACAATCATATACGCCTCGGTCGGTGTAGCCGAGCACGATCGGCTGGGGCACCGGCGGATCTTTATGGCAGCCGGTGGCCATCGCACTTAACGATTACTGTCACACGGAAAAACGGAACGGGTTCGTTGTCGGAAATGGTTGGACATTATTGTATTATTAAGCTCAATAGTGCACTCTTCGCCGCAGTGTGGCAATGCTGTGCGTTTCCCATGACCGGTGCGCTGGACACTAGTGGTAGTGGTGTGTCGCAAAGGGTTAAGTAAAGCTATTTAGTGCCTGCCTCGAGCTGGCCCGTCGACCGATCCAGCCAGCCGTTTTGTCCGAACGTTCCCGTGACCGTGATGGCCGCGCACCGACGAAGCGAACCTCGCGCTGCAGTTTTGATAATAAAAATAAACGTAAATCAGCCGCCCGGTGGATGAGATGGGCGACTAGGGGAGAATTGTTTTCGATTGCCTAGTGAGGTTCACCCAGAGGTTCACCACACTGGTGTGGGAGATGAGAAAATTTGTCTTTTATGTCTGTGCAATTCGTGCTTGTTAGCTGCGAACTAAGCTGTGTATGTATGGTTTGGGTAATTTTTGATCACTTTTCAGGCCAGCCTAAAGGTTCACTAGGGAACTTGCATCAGAATGTGTGTGAATAATTGAAGAAGCTTTGATAAATGTCATATTTTAATATTTTATAACAACAGAAAAAAATGTTTAATCGAACATTTGGCAAAAACTCTATGAAAAAGAGTGTTAAGTTTAAGGACACTGGTTCCCCATTTTAAAGCATTTGTTGGTACTTTTCACAGCTACACTGTGTAATATATGAGCAATGTATTACAGTACGTACCTCACCTCCAGCCAGAAATGTCCTTATTCTTGAAGACACCTCACAAAGCTGTTGCATTCTGCATTATGAAAAGTGCTGCACTCGGAAGGCGACAGACGGTGTCACCACATGGCAAAATTAATTAGCGTAATAACAATATCCATTCACGCCAGATAAAAGCCGCCCGTGGAAATGCATTTCAAAAACCTATGCAACTGTGTGTGTATGTGTGCATTACGATGTTTCACCGTTGGCTGCACGATTATTAAGCCGTTTCGTCGTACGATTGTGTGAAGGTGTGGCTGATGATGATTTCAATCGATGAATTATGCAAATGAGACAGCAAACCCAACACAGCGGTCCAGCGGCGTCCAAGGACATGGACGACACAGCTCTCGAGCGGTCGGGTTCGGTTTCTGCTCGGAACAGTCGCACGGTTCATAAAATAATCACCATTGTTGCGGAGATGCGGTTAGAAAAATTGTCCCCGCACGCTTCATGGTGGTGGTGCCGGATGGTACAATTAATTATCAGTAATTGGCCATGTTTGGTTGCGAGGGAAACGAATGCAAACGAAGCTTATCAATACGAAATGGCTCGCCGTTCGACGCCATTACGCTCGACGCCTTTTTCTAATGTGCGGCTAATGGGGCCGGTCAACCAAAAAATCATTTCTTTTATCGATAAACACTCGAAATCATTTTGATTTCGTCAACTAAAGTATAAAGGAACCAAAAATGTTGCAATAAAATACGAAATTCAGTTGAGTACAAAGTTTTTCATTCGTCCAAGCGTATAATTGCAGTATTTAACATCTGTTAAGCCACCTTCCGGGTGCTGTTACCACCATATTTTTCTTCCACCAGAACACACCAGAAACCACCGGAAGCATTTTTACCTCCAGCGTAGATAGCACTTCCTTCCTGCGCTTGGCAGGACGCCATCAGAACAGTTGTGGTTAGCAACACTTTGTGCGGACATTCCCGTACCACACATTTGCTTTTCTCTTTTTTCTTGCACCATATTTTGTTTCGGCTTTACCGTTGCCGTTTGCTGGCACACACCTAATAATTGTTAGCACGAAACGAACTAATGAAAGAGTGCGAAAACGTTTACTATTACTACTACTGCTACTACTACTGCTGCCGGCGTGGTGTCACGGTCAATTATGGCGACGTGTTCATCAGGACGATACGGTGAAACAGTTGGCAGTTGTGAAAACTTATGTCCACTGGATCAATATTTGTTTGAAAAATGCCATTTTGTTTCGAAAATGACCGTTTAAATGATGCATAGTTTAATTACATCTCTGCTCAACGGAAGTTAGTTGCGTACAATATCAAGTTTGGTGGGTTTTTAACAAAGAAGTTCTCAAAAATATAAGAATTGTTAAGGTGTTTTTCTCGCAATTGGAGAGATAATGCCCTTAGATCATAACTTTATTTTAATCATTGAAAACATCTAAGGCTTGTATTTGTTTCAATGTAACCTTAATACTATTCGATAGGAAAGAGGCAAACAGTTGGGCTTATCTCTTTGGACAGGAAATTGCTACCAGATGTAACATCCTTTCATACGTACAAAGTCACCACCGTTTCGTGGCTCTTGAAGAAGATTGCAACCGGGTGGATTACCTTCGATCGACCTCAACGCAATCGCAAAAAGCAATTAAAACGAACCCCCGAGGTAACACCGGGATGACGACCAGCTTGGAATGAAGGATTATATCTTAGGCTTCCCACCCCGGTAACCGATAATGAGAACCGCTGAAACCTATGATCATGATTAACGACACGTACGGGCAAACGTACGAGCGAGTAAAAACGCTTCGATCCGGATGTGACCACCAGAATAATCCTGCACGACGTCGAGCCGAGTGCAATCGCCACCGTACATACCGTGTGTATAATGAGCAATAATTATTCGGTTAATGAATTTAATTGCCGTTGCATTTTAGTGCCGATCTAGTGCCGGATGGTATTGGTGGGCAGGAAACACTGCCACAACAAATAATCATTGCGTACGTATGTTGGGACCAATGTTTTGCGATCGAACGCAACAAAAATGTGTCGCCTACGGTACGGAATTGATTTTACATCGGGACATAAGAGGACAGTTTTACGGCGTTATAAAATGGCATCAGCACCGGGAACAGATATTGCGCCTCCAGAACGAACGATTGCGAATGAGAATCCGAAGAAACTTACTTACGCCAGATTGAGTTAATAGTTTTCGCACCAAGAGTGTGAATGACTCTATTCACTCGATGAGGTGCTCAACGATCGCTTTAAGTGTTTTATTGCAGATATCTTATGCACTTTGGAAATGAATTTTTATGTTTTCAGCTACAAGTAAAATAAATTGTTTAATACATTTCATGCAGTTTGAGGAACTTTAACGGCACACAAGAGCTAAGTAAACAGATTTAACACTTATATATTATTTCTCACCCATTTGTCATCCCATTCGTTCACGTTCGTCATTGCTGGTTCGCCCAACAACCATCATTTTCAAGCGTTCCTAATTGACCTCAAACTTCTAACCTGCCGACCTAACACTTTCGGACCTCTCGAGTCTGCTAGAACAAACAAGAGAACGAGCGAACAAAATTGTTACAAATTACCCTAAACACCAAACGTCCCTTCAGCGCTCAGCTTTCAGAAGCTGACCCCGGGTAACCGTTCCGAGCAATCCACGTTCGGGCGGAAAGCAACAAAAAGTCCGTAAAAAATAAAATAAATCAATCATTCACCACCAAACACAAGACACTCGTACACACCGTTTCAGCGTTTCTGGTGAAGAATGTTTGTTTAGCCGTGTACTAGCGCGATGGGTTCGGGGTTTAAGTCACCTTTTTTTTCACCTTTTTATCCTAAACACCTTCCCGCTATCGCTTATTAGCTGTTTGTCCCATTCTAAATCCAGCCCCCCTCCCCATCAGCTGCAGCATACTTATCGCAGTGTGTAAAGCTGTATTTTCTGTATGTGTCTTTTCTTTGTTACGTTTTCATTGCCCTTTTTTTCTGTAAACCGCTTAACCACCGAAATGGAACGAGTCAGAGTTAGCTACCATTTAGATGAAATCTGCCCCCTTTTGCAAAACGTCCAACAAAAAACTGAAGCCTTCCACTGCAAACTCCATCTTTTGGGGGGGGGGGGGTCGCGAAATGTAAATGGTCCGGCCTGGCCTGGCAGACTGTTCGACACGATGCGTATACGTATACACACAGTCGCTCGGTTGCGGTTGTTCGTGTGGGAGGGTTTAGTAGTTGTTGTGCGAGGATCATCTTGAAAGAATAGGCAAGAGCGCAATCGGACTGGGACAGGGGACAGATGCTTTACAGGTCTTGTATATCTGTGCCTTCATCGGATCGAGCCACAACGAGCAAGCCGTACAGGAGGAAGCTTTTTTTTTAAAGTGATCCATTAAGCGTGATGATGAGATGGTACGCTTGAGAAGTGACTCGATCGTTTAAAGAAGAAAATAAATATTGAAAGTTACATCCACAGCAAAAAACATCGAAAAATAAATCTATTTTATGCAGGATCAATTTTCTCACAAAAAAAAAGAAGTTTTACATTGAAAATGATTTTAATTTAAAAATTAGTTTAATATATTATACCGTGATCGTTTTTGGTGCATGCAAACATTAAAATAAATTTGATTTTATATTAAAAGTAAATACACCTGTAGCACCTCATTGAGTCTGGTCACTTTTAATGCGACCTTTCCGTCTCCATCGCAAACGAATTCCCGCAGGAAGATCAGTTTAGCTCGTTCCTCGTCCATTTTCATGGCGGTGTGATTTTCTGCTCAAAGATGATAGTGTTGATAGGGCGCAACCGGCCTGCAGTTCCCTCCCCAACAGCCTCCTATCCCCCCCCCTCCCTCCCTCCCTCCCCACCCTTCCCTTCTCCCACCAAACAGGCGTTGCGTTTCCAGCTGGCAGATGGTGAAAGGCGGCTGAGACAACAACGGCGCGCCGCACAGTCACGGTCGAGGTCGAGGATGCGAGCGAACCGTGCTGTGAGTGTGCTTCTGTTTCGTCCACGGTTCGTCGTTCACTGTCCGCACCGGTGACAGACGGCAGTGGGATGCGTGGGCGTAAAGACGACCAGAACACGTTTCTGCGTATATGGGAGGGGAAGGCTGGCAATCGAACGACGGCAAAATAAAACCGAACGCAACCGTGTCGCGCTCCACGGAAACGGAAAAAGAATGAAGCATAATAATTCATAATATAAGTGTAAGTAGCAATAAATGAGCGAGCGTTGTATATTAATCGATGGCAGGTTTCATCCATTGTACGCCGACGGAATGGAAAGGGGTCGTGAAGGGGGCAGGTAGTGTGGCGGTTGGGTGGTCTTTTGAAGCTCATTTGCAGGCGTTTGTATGAGGGCTGTACGGGAGTGTACGGATACGCTCTAAGCTCATCTGCATGTGAAGAGGAATCATTCCGATGAGTAATGAGAGAAACGCTTAGTGCAAAACAATGCGATGCACTGTATAGCCGTTCTCGACCTTCGGGATGAGTTTAAAAAAAGCACCACGAAGGTTTCTTACAACAAGCTTTGTGGAGTTTTCATATATATTTTGACTGAGAAATTTTGCATGATATTATTTTGCATTTTTTCTCCTGTTTTTCTACTACTTTTGGTTTTTCTTTCGATTTTATTAAACTTATTTTTCGTTTTTCTTTCTAAAAATTTAATCAAATAGATTTCTTCAATAAAAACAAAACACTAAAATGTAGCACAATTTGACGGAACAATTATTCTTCTTCAATTTACGCAAACACAGCTTCTACGCTTCGGCCGTCGGCAAACTCTCATGCGCACGGTAAAGACAAACTGCACCATTCGTACACCGTCTCTTGCGTTCGTTCACACTAGCGCCTGATCTCTTTCACACAACAACACCACCTCATCGCCAGAGTTCTCATTTGCGCTCGCAAGCGTGGCGGGGGGGGGGGGGAGAAAATAATCTACCATCCCCACTCCTCCGTTCCCTCCCCCCTTTCCATCGCAACTCCACATCGCACCCAGAGAAAAGCTCTAGGAAACCAACCCCCTACAGAAAAGGGGTTGCAGTCAACCGCATGCTCCAATCACAAGCGCTCCCGTGCACGCTTTATGGCCACGTGGTCACCTACCGTGTGCTCTTTTACGCCTGTGCCGCGCGTTTCGGTCTGTCTCGGTCGCTCCACCGTGGTCGCTCAAACGGCCTCGCACGTACGGTGGCTATTTCACTGTCCTCCATTTTCTGCTCCTACGCACACGCTAACGCGAACGACCGCAAAGAGCCGAAGCAGGTTTGAGCCCGTGCTCACGGGTGCTTGAGTTTGCTCAAACCTTTGGTGCTGCTCGTTTCCTGCTTAGCTTCAGCGTTCGTATTCAGTCATTTCTCGATACCTGTACCGTCCGCATCCTACACGCGCGTTGGCTGTTTGTTTGTTTGTTTGTTGTGTGTGTATTTTTTNGTACGGTGGCTATTTCACTGTCCTCCATTTTCTGCTCCTACGCACACGCTAACGCGAACGACCGCAAAGAGCCGAAGCAGGTTTGAGCCCGTGCTCACGGGTGCTTGAGTTTGCTCAAACCTTTGGTGCTGCTCGTTTCCTGCTTAGCTTCAGCGTTCGTATTCAGTCATTTCTCGATACCTGTACCGTCCGCATCCTACACGCGCGTTGGCTGTTTGTTTGTTTGTTTGTTGTGTGTGTATTTTTTGTTGTTGTTGGTTCTTTCCACTTCTGTCGGTTCGCTTAGTACGCGGTGCGTTCGGTTTGCTGTCCGTGCCCGTTTCACACTAGATGCGGTGCGGTGTTTTGGTGATGCACGGTGTGACGATCGTACGATGATCGAATGAAAAAAAAAGGGTTCGTCGCTTTGTGTCTTTCGTTCAGTGACCAATTATAAAAGTGAGCAAGTGTAACAAATATTATTAGTGCATATTCTTTACCACAGTGAACTGCAAAGGGGAAAATAAATAAAAAACGTTTTGACACCTTGTGTGGTGCGTGTGATAAAAAGGCGCTAAATAAAATCACTTTCCACGGCTTACTTGAAATGCTTTGCAAAATGGGCTACTGTGATTAGAAAACAGCCAGCCGTAGTGACAGTGTGCAAAAAAAAAACATTTCCCTCGCGGTGATAGTGGCAGCTTAAAACTTCTACATCTAAACCAGTTTTCGCTACGATTGGAGCGTGAAAAAAAAAACATTCATGACCAGCGTATCTGCCGCTGAAGGTGTCACTAAATGCATCTGCTTACCGTCGGACGTGCAGAAGCAGCAGTAGCAGCACACACAAAAAAAGAAACAACCTTCATTAACCTAGTTACCAACGGGCATACCGGCTCACCAGCGTTGGGTGTCTCGTGTCAAATAGAGCACACTAACCCACACACATACACGCAGCCGTCATGAAGTGTTCCACTCTCGTCAATATTGTGCTGAGCTTGTGCCCCGTTTTTGCCGTGTGCATCGCGTCCGATCGCGCGAAAGTCTAATTAATTAATTAATTATTTCTGGCTCGCTAAAACCGATCTCGCACTAGCCGTCCACTTTCCGTCTCACGCAACTTGGACTGGGATGTCTACCACGCCGGATGACACCTTATGTGATCGGTCCCAGGAGGCAGCACGAAAATGCCCCGTTGACCAATTAAGTACATCCCGGAACATTTGCAGAACCCGCACGAGCGGTGTCCGTGTTGATGAGATTCAAATGACACTTGGTTGGAAGTGGAGCTTGGAAAGAGAATGTGTGATGTGCGATTTCTGTTTTCCTCTTCAATCTGTTTGTCATGACACAAACTTTAGTTTGTGATCTACATGCGTTTATTGTAAACATTTGAAAAAATATATAGAAAGTTTAAAAAACAAGTGCATATAAAAGAAGAATCAGTGATTTTAATGTCTATTTTTAAAAAAAATATTTTTCCTACCTTTAGCTTCTAATGCAAATAAAAAAGTGTATGAAATGAAAACAAAGTGACTGTGAGTGGTTCCGGGAAGCAATACCACAAGCTAAGAGACGCAAAACCATAACAAACAATTTTGCAATTCGTTGCACTCGTCGGCGGTGCCATCTAGTGCAATTCGCCCAATAGTATAATGTTGATAGGATCTGCGATCGGTAGTGAGTTCGCCCAATTACCGAGTGCCCCGTGGAGCATGGAACCTCCGAGGGCTCCACTGCCCGGTCAAGGATCGCTTCCTCCTCCGCCACCGACGCTCCAGCTCTCACCGACCGGTAAGTGCTCACGATATCATTTTGCCGACGGCAAAACGGCACATCACCCGCTACCGGCGCAATGATTGTGCCCTGAGCAATTAGAGAAAAACATAAACATTAGGTAGCAAAACAACAAAAAGAACGAACCAGCAACCCCGTGGTGGTGTTACATTTCCCTGGACGGAATGCATTTTCAGGGTAATTATCATAAGCGCCAAACCGAAGGCAATCGAGGACGAGCTCGTTGCGCGCGGTATGCTCATGTTCAATGCACATATGCACGCTGCAGTCGTACATACAGAACATGCAGCAAAAATACTTGACTCGTTCGTGGCCGGACTGATAAGTTCGGACCAACACACCCGGTCCCCCTTGGTTGGCCAGTGCAAGCGAATGTTTCGAAAGCGCAGAAAAATTAGCCGATCGTTTCACCGGAACATGCTATAGGAATGAGGCGTAACCCGCATACGCAACCCGTCCAGAAGGGACCCCATGCTTGCGTACACCTTTGCGGACGGCCATAAAAAAAATGCCCCGGACGGGATGACTGTTGCATTTTTTTCTTCTTTTGCCTTCCTTCAAATTGATCATCAATTGTGTTCAATTGTGCAAAGGACTTGTCATCTTTCTTGTTGGAAACGAAGCACAGAACAACGTGAGCACTCAATTATGAAAGCAACGAGAAGCGAAAAATTTGCTGGGTGAAAGGGGAGTTTAACGTTTTTCTATCAAGAACCATTATAGATTTGTGCCTGTTTTCCTTAGTGTTTTTATTTGATTAATTGAAAAAGAAGTTATTATTCTTTTTCATGTGGGTATAGAGCATAATTTTTATTTTTTTAATTTAATTTTTCATGCTGCTATCAAACAAAACACTTGCAACATGACTCAGACAGAACTTTTACCAGAAGACTCGTATTCAATAATATAAAATCAAGTTTCACAGCTTGTTTTCCGTGAAGAAATCAATCATTTACTTCCAACCGACTGCCACCAGAAAGAGCTCAAGCATAACTGGGAATGATGAACGGCCGAAGAAGAAGAAAAAAAATCCACCGAAACAAAAAGGCTTCAGACAAAAAGATCGATTAAAATTCAGCACGAAATTGATTTCCGGCGCACGGACAACGGAGAAGCGTAATCGGGCTGTTGCACAACGGGCACAGGCGATGGTTGCGACCACCGGCGCTGTTGACAGCAGCCACAGCATCAACCCCAGCGGGAGATTTCGCATCCTCGCACGGAGGAAAAAATGCGATGCATCCGTGCAACCGTTACCGTTGGCCCACTGACCATGGTGGGATTGTGTCAAGTTTTGGGGCAGTTGAAACAACTTGTTAACTTCCAGCAGGGCAATGCTATATAGTGAATAAAAACGCAAATCATCTTGCAACTCTTCCCTTCCCCCCTCCCTTTTATCATCTTCCCAGATCCCATAAGGATCCGTTCCGTCAGATGCTTCACGATTGCTTCTCCATTATCGTGCATGTGTGAACGACAAATTGATCATAAATATTGAACCACCGCGTACGCTTTTCACGCAAGTTTTCCACTTTCATTTCGCACATTATGAGCGCGATCGTCACTTTTCCGGTGCAAGTGTGTGTGTGTGTTTTTTTTACATTTTATCTTTCGTCCCATGTCGATCCATCCGGGGTCGGGATGGAATGTTTTTTTTTTTTGTTTTTGTGTTTTCGGGAAAACGTTTCACCACTCAGCAGTGCGAACCCTTTCACGAGCCTGCATTTCTCATGCACATGCACAGCAAGCGATGTAAGTTTTAATTCGATGTGAAACGGCCCATCTTCGGAGCGCATCATAATGGTCAGCTTGTCAGCCTGACGACATGACATCTTCGCCTGCGTAACGTTCGCCTCCCGGTCCATCCGCCCGACCGACGTGAAATTTCTTTTAATTAATTAATATTTATATATTCGCACAAAAAGGCATCCGGCGGTTGGCAGTGACCGGTAGTTCCAAGTGGAACTTCATTGCCACTGCAGACCACGAGGAGAAATGTTGCCCAAGAAGGGACAAGAAAGCTGCATCAGAAGTTTTATGGATCCGTCCGATGGCAAAGTGTTGATGTGTTAAACTGTAATGGTTGCACTTGTTGCATTCGATATTATCAGCCCGATGCTTCTGCTGGCTTTTTTTGCAGTGCCTGAAGAGCTAGTGTTGAAGGGAGTTTTCGAAGTTAATGAAAATTACTTGCAGGTCACATGTGTTTGTAGAATGCATTCAATTTTATGACTCCAAAGCATTCGGCAAGCAAAGGTTTTCAAATCTTTTTGAAAATGTGGCAAATGTTGCTGTGTAAACGCGCCAAGCCAACAAACACACACACAAAAACTGGACACATTTAATGGGACAGCTAATGTCATTCCATTCGCTGCTGTTCAGTGAGGATCGTTCTGTAATTTTGCGGTCGATGTTTTTTTGGTTTTGTTTTTAGATGCAATTTTAAAATTCACAGCATCGCTCATAACTACCCAACGTGCTCTTCTGCCCGAAATCAACGGACAAACCGACCCAACCCCGGGTGAAGTGTTAATGTCCTAACGACAATTGCCGGCAGTGCCTCAATGTAATTGAATTTCACGTCACTTATGCACCCGCTGAATGCATTTCACCCATCCCCGAGGGAACACCAATCGGACGCATTGTGTGCGTGTGTGTGGGGCAGTTGTGAAAAATTTTAATTTCAAATTAATTTTAATTTTTCCCGCATTCTTCCCGGCTGCGGAGCTGGCGAGCGAAATCGCGGGAACAGCAAGGCGAACAAAAATTGTCAACAAAATTCGAACCCGTCTCGCATCGAGTGAGAAAATTGTCGACCGCGGGCGAGATCTGGCGAAAAACCGGGTTAATGAATTTAATGTGTCACCACTGTCTCTCGCGTTGGGGCCGAGCGAGAATTCGCATGCTGGCGCTGTACTAGCTTGTGCTGTATTAAATGACACAACAACTGAACGCTGACCGCTGCTGGCCAAATGTGTCTTTGGACCTGTTTTGATCGAATGGTAGCGAACCAAAGAGACGCACAAACACGAAAAAAGCAAAACACATTCCTTGCGTACAGCTAGAACTTCGGCAAGAAGTTCCTAAACTTCGCCCAAAACTGCTCGTCAGGAATGTTGATTTTGATGAGCATTATGCTTGCCATTTCATAAGTGCAGTTCCTCATTCGAATGGACATGGGCATGATTTATGACGGTTATGACAAGCTTGTGCCACAGTTAAAGCGCAAAAGGGTGCTCGAAGGAATAAAAATGTGTGCATACCATATTTGGAAGTATTTTACGGGTTTTTAATTAATTTCCAAATTCGGTGCAGTGGCTTCAATTTTGCTGCACAAAAACGCATTGAAAATGCTGAATGAAATTATTATGTTCTTCTTACATCCTTTTTATAGCTTTCAATTGAATTTCGTGTTGTTGATTCAAACTACCAGTCAAAATGCTTATGCTATTCCTTTGAAACAGTATCTCACCTAGAAATGATTAGAAAAAAGTGGATCTCTTCCTATCGATAAAATATCTGCCCTGCCTGACATCGTTCCCAGGCCAGTTATTAATTTCGAACAGCGCACTGCTGTGACGTCCCACGTCAATACAAGCGTTCAGCAGCGTTATGAAATTCCGTTGATTAGCGGTGCTGGTGCAATTAAAGAGCAACCACTCACATTCCCACCGTTTGTGCTCGATTGGGCCTATACCCAACCGTTCGATACACGCACCATGTGGAACTGTTTTCACCAATTCAGCTAAACACTCTTTGCCGGTGTGTGTAATGCGCTTTCCTTCGTGTTTTCTTTTGAATTCCGACAAGGAAATGTTAAGCATTTGCCAACACGCTGAAAGTCGCACAAAGTCGCACCAGCGCGTATGCCGCCATTACCGACATCGATGATTGATTCTAGACACCTCCCTTAGGCTTCTGTAACTATGCCTCCGAATAGTGCCTTATGGTAGTACCATTACATCCACACCGACAAATTAATTACATACCACCATCCGCAGTTTTCCGTGCCTTTCCCGCTTCCGAATACCTTCCCGAAAATGACATACCCACACACACACACACACACACACACACACCACTGTGCTGATGTACCATTTCCACGCATAGGCCTCGGGGTGGGAAAGGTGGCCAAGTCGTGCCGTCTGCTTCGCGACGACAACGATTCGGCGTAATTTGCTCCACAGCGTGCCAAATGGAGGGTCCCGCTGGATAATTACCATCGATCCAGCACCATCATCGCTCGCTTGGTGGCACAATACCGTTCCGTACGGGCTGGCCCGCGTGCGTACAGATATCATCGATGCTCGGGGATCGTGCAAACAAAATGGCGTTCATCGCCATGCTTCCGCGCGCAATTATGAATTGACTATTTTCCAACCGGCGGCACCGAGCTTTCTTCTTCGTGGTTCGAGGGAGTTCGTGGGCTACTGCTTCGTGTTTTTTTTTCTTCCCCCTTTTTTATTTAGCTCAAGCCAAACAACGCCACACACGAAACTGGTCATGAAACTGGCTGCAGGGTTCGGATGGATGGCATTATAGGATCGGGCTGTGTTTTCCTTTTACACCACCTTCTGGGTGGAATATTTTCTCTATCATCTTGCGTTATCGATTTTGTGCGCGTAAAACTGGAGCATGACTGATATGTGGTCGTGGGAATCAACAGTCATCAGCTCGTACATCAGTATTGTTTGATAGCAATTGAATGCTAGAATCTGAAGTCAGCAGATTCTGAATCATTCCCTTGTCTAATTCTGACGAGCGATTGTTATTCGCTGCGTTGCCGATGAACGAAGTTTCAACGTGAAATGGCACCTGCGAAATGATTTCATAGTCTATCACCTTCATCCGGATTTACATGGCATATTTGTATGTATGTGTGTGTGTGTGTGTGTGTGTGTGAAAGCTTCATGAATCACAGCGAACGCACAAGAGGCGCACAAGCCGAACCAAAATGGTAATTGTGGTCTAACTGTAGCCGGTAATACGATATCCGGCGTAATTTCCGACAGTCTCGCAGAGGTGAAGGTGAGTTTTCCTGCCCAGTTTTATCACGCTTCCCAATGGTTTCACACCATTCCGAATGGTAACGCCCTGGAGGGATTCGCCGGCGATATCTTTTTAGACTATAGCGTCGCGTAAATCTGTGATCAATTTCATTGCCTTATGCACCAAGGGAAGTTTCACTGTCTCCCGCTTCCCAATTGAGCCCGGGCTTAATCTGATTATCGCGCCTTGATTCCCCGTGTCGGAAGTGTTGGATTGGGGGTAGAGTGTCAAGGATTGTTGGGATTTTCACCGGTGCGATAACCGGTCACACAAAGCGAAACTCGAAGCTGTACCTAGAAGGGGAGCTCCAATGCAGTGGATATTCAATTACCAACCTTTGGTTTGAGCGCTAACGTCCTTTTGGCAAGGAATTTCGCTAAGCAAACAGCAAACACTAATTAATGGGGGTCCAGCACATAATCCAATAGCGATTGCCAGCAGCACGTTGGAAGGAGAACTATGCTGAGCGGCCAGAACGAAAGAAGTCAGGCAAAGCTTTAGAGCAACTCACACTGATTCTCATTCCCTTCATTCGATGTTCCTGCAACAAAGCTGTGCGATTTGTGCGAAGTGCACAATCGTCACCACAACCGAACGCTTCTGGCAGCATTCACGATCGTCGCTCACTTTGTCGCGCATCGTGTTACATTTCATGCGCATGTTCACACGTTCCAGTGGCTTATTAGAGCCGGCGATCACACTCGGCAAAACGTAACACCTGCATGCCACCGGCATCGGAAACAATGGTCGCTTGCACGCGGTGTCTGGGAATTGAAATATGGAATTCCATAATTGAAGAGTAAGCCATCATAACGACAGCAATCAGTCGGTTCGGTTCCGGTGGGACGTGTCTCTATTTTGGCAAATGGTAGCAAAGCGAGCACGGCCAATAAATAAAGACAGCCCGCCAAGCGCCAATGCGCCGTTTTGCGCTTCAGTTGCGACGGCACCGACCGGCAGCGGTGTTGATGATTGACTGTTTGCTCGATCGCTACCGAAAGATAGCCCTGCACAACGCGTTTGCGATTACGCACATGAAGGGCCGATCCGTCGCCGGTGGGCTTGAAGCAATGCGCACAAACAGGGCGCTACGTGGTAATTTTGTAGCGCATCCTGCATAGCCGACGATCATTCCAGTGCATATTCGGGCACGGTGTACCGCGGTGTGCCCGATACGAAAGACAGCAACGGCAGCAGCATCGACAAGCGACGAACTCGCGCGTGGGAGCAGTGTTGCAGACAGGATCGCTACAACAAATGAAGCGAAATGGAAAACAATAAAAGAGAAAAGAACAGCACCATCAGGAAACTGTTTGCATTTAATTCCCTTTAAGAAACAAACAAACACAAAACGCCATCCGACAAACTTGCCCCTCTTACTGCTGCTTTGGTTTGTCTCTGATCGATATAATGACGCGACATGATTGTTGTTGATGCGAGGAAGTTGATAACGCGTCATACACTCTACCACACCGGCCCGGGGACACACACAACGCATTGTGCAGAAGCGTTCGCGGTCGGTTCGCATTTAACAAATGCGACGCACACCGAACCCGACCACCGGCGTATCGGAAAAAGGATTTTTGCTTCCTCTTTTGTTGGCTCCCTGTAGTGCGCATTGCGTTTGGTATAACATTCAAGCGCACCGCGTTCGATTCGCTGAACATTCGGTTCGGATTCCGGCGGGATTCCTTCCGAGAGTTCGGCCTGCTGGAATTGTGGTGCGTAGCACGGTTTTTGGCCAAGCGAGCGGACATTCCGTCCGTTCTGCTGTACTGTTTCCTTACCCACCTTGCACCCGCAAGCAAGCCCTTTCGCGATGGACGAGCGATTGATTTTGATGCGCGATAGCTCCCGTGTTTCGGGCTTTCGGAGCACTCGTCAAACCGTCTGCCGCCCTGTTGGGGAAACGGGTTTTTTTTTGTGTTCGGATGAAATCTAACAAATTAATGATGCCCCTCTATGTCTCCGTTGGCGATCGAAACGTATGTCGCCCGTTTACCGGTGTGTACGACAATCGGTCGCACAGTTTTCCTTCCCTATTTGTCCTCCACACTTTCGATCGCTGCTCAACCTGCTCACTCGCATGATCGACCAGCTAACGCTCGGGAGCAGTTTTTTTTTTCTTCTTTCTCCTGCAACATACCTACAGCGGAAAGAGACATCTGTTTGATGAGCAATCGGATGAACTGGACTGGACTGAACAATCAATGTCACACACAGCGGTACGCTGCAGCCCGTAAAAGGGATGAGACCGGGTGAGAGAGCTTGGTGTGCGTGTGTGTGTGTGTGGTTGTGCATTTGGGGCACATTATTATTATTTGGTTGGTAATTAAACAGGTCCATAAAATCAGCTTCCTTTGGTGTAGGAAACATTTAGAAAAAAAAAACCTTTTGTTTCCGTGACCGTGCCCGTCTGCTTTGCTAGAAAAGAGGCCACCAAAAATCTTGCGCCTGAGACATGTGCTCTCCAACGATCCGTACCATCAATCTTATACGCGTACGGAAAACAAGTCGCACGCATTGTGGCCCGCTTGCCCGGTACAGCTCCTTACGGCGATGCAAATCGCACTCACTACTTGCGGACGGCATTTATTATCATAAATTATTGTTTCGCCTTATCGCGATAACGATCTTTATGATGTAATTTACGGCAAATTAGTCACATTACTGCAGCGCAAGTGCTACCACCGAGTGCTAGGTTGCTGTTGTCACATCCGTCAGCACTGCTTGCCGTAAACGGAACCCAACCGAACAGGGAACGCGTACCCGTTCCCGTCCGTTTTGCACCCCACCAAAGTGGTCGGGGTGGATGTTTGTTGATTTTTGATCGCTGGCCACTAAATAAACATGAGCAAACGGAGGAAGACGGCACGGTGCGCACGTTAGCGCCTGTTAGGGAAACGGAGGGTGAGAAGACAGAACTAACAACAACAACAACAACAAAAAATGAGATGATAATCGGACGATTTTGAAACCGAACACTCTTGGGCAGATTGGTCGGTTCGTCGCCACCACGAGAGAAACCATCGAAGTCTTTCGCTGTTCGCTTCGGAACGATCGTTGCGTTCCTTTTTTTCCTTCATTTTCTTTGAGAGCACCAAAGCGAGAGGCGTATGACGGTGTCCCGCTCATAACGCTTCATCCTCGAGGTAGGAATAATTTACCATCGAATCTGAACCATCGATCGCATCGATTAGCGCCTTATCGGAGATGTTACCCTCGCATGCCGTCGATGACACCGTCGGTGACAGTGGAGGCACGGGTTCCGAAAAAATTATGACTAATTACCGGCACGGCAGGACACCCAATCAGTGACACCGCAGGCGTTTAAATGACCGGCATCACGGCACGATAACCCAGTCCGTGCCGGGTGAGGGGGGGAAATAATTTAATTTTTTCGATCTGTGATAAAAAGCGCCCAAGAATGAAGTGATGATAAGTGTCACCGGGCCATGGTCGGAGGAGGCAGCGCGATCACACACTGATCGCACACAACCACCTCCAGTCCTGGCGGGGAGTCGAGCAGCGCGCTACTTTTCATCAACGGCGACACAACAAGCCGCGATTGTCGCCACGATACAGCCGATCGGCCGTTCGTCCAGTTTGCCTTCCCAAATGAACCAATCGTCACCTGTGGTGCGATTGCGCCCCACCACACCGGTTGGGTTTGGTCAAACACGCCTGCCTGGTGGCTGTAAACAGTGAAAATTATGTGCCGACTCCCGGGTGCGCATCGGGTGATTCGCTGATTGTAAAACCCGTCGGCAGCTCATGTTCATTTCGGCTTTCGTTTCGCTTCGTTCGATTAGCGTGTGGTGCTGCTGTTGCTGTTGCTTTATTTTTTAAATATTCCAACACAAAGCATTCGCAGCGTTCCGAGCAATGTTTTGCTAATCAACGCTAATGTTGTGAACTCGCGTGAGATGCGAAGCGAAATGGAGTCTAACTCCGGAGAGGCATAATATTGTTAGCATTTTGATTGAGTTTTTGCAACGCTTTGATATGCTGCCGATACAAGCTTGTTGACAGATTTTATGCTCTATTATTGAGGTCTGAGCATACCTCAAAGGGGTCTCACGATTTAGGATATTTCATTCGTCGATTTATGGATTTGATGTAGAGGAAAGTTCTGGAACTTAGGAAAGAACTAACCAGAAATAGCTGGATGAATCATGGAAGCATATTCATGTGAAAGATCAACTTACAAGACCTTGCAACTGTTTCAATTCCGGTCACAACATTCTCAAACTTGGTGCTTTCGTCCCATAAGTGAGCAATTAATGCCATTTTCCGGTGAATCCTACCGTTGAGCTGTCGTGTCCTTACCGCGACAGTGCTCTCATCCTTCGGCAACAAAACTGTGCCCATGGTATGCCACATATGCGCATGTGTGTGTGTGTGTGTGGATGTGCGTTTGCCAGAACTCCCCAGAGGCTNGAAGCATATTCATGTGAAAGATCAACTTACAAGACCTTGCAACTGTTTCAATTCCGGTCACAACATTCTCAAACTTGGTGCTTTCGTCCCATAAGTGAGCAATTAATGCCATTTTCCGGTGAATCCTACCGTTGAGCTGTCGTGTCCTTACCGCGACAGTGCTCTCATCCTTCGGCAACAAAACTGTGCCCATGGTATGCCACATATGCGCATGTGTGTGTGTGTGTGTGTGGATGTGCGTTTGCCAGAACTCCCCAGAGGCTCATTCCTGAACGATGCCTCTCGGCCACGTCAAACTGGTCGACTGTTTGAGGTTTCGCACTTTACCTCGAAAGGGCTCCCTCCTGCTCATGAGCAACGATTTTTGTTGCGTGCGCAACATAAATTATTCGCAATCGTTCGCTCATTCCCATCCCATTCCTGCCAGCTTCTTCAGGAACGGACTCCCAGAAGCGTGCGCCCGCGGTGGAATATTTCGCAAAATAGTGTAAATGGACCAAACTCACTCGCTCGCCCAACCATTCGGATGCCATTCCGATCAGGGTGGGAGTTTTGGTCTGCTCGCGATCGGGTACTCATCGGCACACGGTACCGGTGGGAAAACGAACAACTTTCGACCAACCGTACGGAGCGAGTGGAATAGAAGCCGGAGGAACGAAGCGAACAATGTACGGATGTTGGGTCCCGCGTCTGGTGTCCGGTTTTTCGAGGCCACCGGTTCTCCGGTTTCGGTACGCAACAATTCCTGGAAATCTCCATACCGGGTAGATTACTCCGTACAAGTCCCACTCCCGGTTGCAGACTTGACCATTCGGGTTGGGTTTTGGTTTTCGCTCGCACGAAGCGTCCCTGGGGATGCATATTATTATTATTGGCAGACATCCGACCAAGACGCCAGCAAAGGGCGACACTCCTTCCCAGCCAGCAGGGCAGCTAATTCTACCCGAAGGAGCAGTCCGAGTTGCGCACCGGTCGCGCTTAATATGAAGTTAATCATTGTCCACGGCAAACTGTAGGCGCGCTTTCAATTGCGCTCTCCTCTATCGTCCTCCCCAACGGCTGGAGGTTCCCCATCGAAAAAACAGCATATTAGACCCTCCAGTTCTACCACTGCGAGCCACTCACATCTACCTGCACATCATGTTTGTTCTCATTCAATGCTCCAAAACGCTTGCAATTCATCAGCAACAATCCAGCATCACATCATTAACCATGATGCAATTCATGCCTCTCCCCATTCAGCTACCCCTTCTTCAGCTCCTTCTCCCCCTGTCTACTAATGTATCGCAAATGCATTAAAAATGTAGTTTTGCGACATGCCCCACCATTCCACTCCACCCTCCACACACTCCAGACTTCCCTCAACCGCTTAATTCTACTCAGGATGCACATTTGTGCATTTTCTTCGTCGCCTGCTTCTTCTCAACGGCGGTTTGCCATTACTATTTTCTTCATCCTTTCTCTTTCTTGCGTTGGATAACAATTCCCCTCCACTTTCCCACTCTTCCTCTCCCTGCATCATTCTCCGTGAGCTTGAAATAAGTATTACAAAAACAAGAAGGGAAAAAAATATAATGGGTTATGTGGGCACAAATTATGCACTTTCGAGGCACCATGCAACTCGTGCACCCACCCAAATGCCCTTCAAACTTCCTCCGCACCCTTTCCTTCCTCTGTCGCCCATTCCCCGACAGCCGGATCGGAACGCGATCGTGATCGTTGCGTCGAGAGCAGTCATCATAATTATTATAAATAAATTAAAATGCGATTAACCTAACGTTTGCGCACGGTAATTCGCAAACGATCGCCGGCCCATCGAATGCAACCATGCACAACTCCCCACTCCATGCCAAGAGATGCAATGGGATCAATCACAATGCAGTAACCGAACGGCAAACGCTACACGTTCCGGCTAATGTTTGATTTGTTGGATTTTCGATTCTCCAAACATTTTCCTGTAATGTGCTTAAAGTGTTTGTTTAATATTCAAAAGTCTTACAAAGTATTAAAATTTTATATTAAAATCAAAAGTAGAAAACACGTTTACTGAATTTTCATATATCATACCTCATTTTAAGCAAAGCCCAACGTTTCTTTTGCACTACAATGTTGCAATTTGAATGTTTTCGTTTGTCGCGTACTGTTCAAATTATGATATTTAACAATCACATGTGGTCACATCGCCGACGCTGTTACTAAATGAGTTTAAGCTTTAAATTAAACTAGCTATGCGCATTCGGTGTTCGATGTAATCCTATTTGATGTTCATGGAAAAAAAATGTGTCCGCCCGGGGAGACCCTTCCTATTTAAGAAGGCGACAAAACGGGAAAACTCGCCACAAACGACAAGTGCGCTGTAAGTCTCTTAAGGGGTAAGTTCCAAGAATTGCGGTACATGTAAATGGCACATGGTACGGCCATTAGGTAAAGCAACCTTAAAGAAAATCTAGTTAGTTTTCACTCCGCACAATGGTTTGCTTTGCAGGTACGGTGGGAGAGATTAAGCCAGCGGTACGCAAAGGTATTTAGAGTTGAGCTTTACAAAACAAATTCAATGGAAAAACCCACACCTCGCTTCGCTACAAAAGCGAACGATAAATTGGTAACGGTAGGCAAATGGAGAGCAATTTTTTCATGCGAAGCAGCAAACATTTAATTTTTGTATCAATAATGCACCGAGTGCTTAAAGAAAGGGTAGAATGTGTAGTGTTTTAGGTACGGTTTCTACCCCNCTTACAAAGTATTAAAATTTTATATTAAAATCAAAAGTAGAAAACACGTTTACTGAATTTTCATATATCATACCTCATTTTAAGCAAAGCCCAACGTTTCTTTTGCACTACAATGTTGCAATTTGAATGTTTTCGTTTGTCGCGTACTGTTCAAATTATGATATTTAACAATCACTCACATGTGGTCACATCGCCGACGCTGTTGCTAAATGAGTTTAAGCTTTAAATTAAACTAGCTATGCGCATTCGGTGTTCGATGTAATCCTATTTGATGTTCATGGAAAAAAAATGTGTCCGCCCGGGTAGGCCCTTCCTATTTCAGAAGGCGACAAAACGGGAAAACTCGCCACAAACGACAAGTGCGCTGTAAGTCTCTTAAGGGGTAAGTTCCAAGAATTGTGGTACATGTAAATGGCACATGGTACGGCCATTAGGTAAAGCAACCTTAAAGAAAATCTAGTTAGTTTTCACTCCGCACAATGGTTTGCTTTGCAGGTACGGTGGGAGAGATTAAGCCAGCGGTACGCAAAGGTATTTAGAGTTGAGCTTTACAAAACAAATTCAATGGAAAAACCCACACCTCGCTTCGCTACAAAAGCGAACGATAAATTGGTAACGGTAGGCAAATGGAGAGCAATTTTTTCATGCGAAGCAGCAAACATTTAATTTTTGTATCAATAATGCACCGAGTGCTTAAAGAAAGGGTAGAATGTGTAGTGTTTAAGGTACGGTTTCTACCCCCCCCCCCCCCCCCCATCGTGCGATACACTTGTTTGCATATTGCATGCTTATTTGCGTACTGCTACAAGGACGCTTGCCTCTTACCGTGCCTAAAGGTCGATTAAAGACGAATGGAATTAAAGATTATCCCATCACGTGTATCATCAATCATGCTGCGCTAGACAACACCACTGATGGGGTGTGTTGCTGCAAAACCCACCCAATCAGGCATTATCAGTAAATAAAACCAGCCCACACCTTTGGGCAGCCCGGGAAAGCGTTACCAATACGCATTCTGCTCACCGGGAAACACGGTCGGGAAATCCCAACAGTGCATTGCGTAAAAGTATTTCACCTCATAGCGAAAAATGGGTGGTGGTTTCGGGAGGGGGGAGGTGGGAGGAGAGGAAGAGCAAAGAGTGGTGGGCTTTTCTGTTCTTCTCTTTGCCCAGCACCATCACCACTTTGTACTGGTGTGGCCGACCGTGCGAGGTGTGAAAATCATTTAATCGATAAAGCTTAAGGTGCGCTTTTGCGCTTGGAATGGAAAGACAGGCCAGTACGCGTTCGCCGGCAGTGCGAAGAGTTTTCGTTTTGCTGAATAATACGTACACGTAATAAACATATCGATCATCAGGAATCGGAAGCTTGCATTTACACCAAACGCAACGGGTTCGTGCAAACAAGTTATCAATCACTGGCGTAGGTTTTGTGTTCCAATTTTTCTGGCCAAATGTTTCGAAGCGAATAAAGTTAAGCTTAATTTAAAATCCGATCACTCATTCCTTCTCTCTCTCTTTCTCTTCCTCCCTCCCTTTCTTTTTTTCTCTCTTCACCCTTATACATATATATATATATGTCTTTATCTCTCTTTATATTTCTCTCTACATACGCTTTGACGTTGCCTCGTGGCCTTTTGCNATCATGCTGCGCTAGACAACACCACTGATGGGGTGTGTTGCTGCAAAACCCACCCAATCAGGCATTATCAGTAAATAAAACCAGCCCACACCTTTGCGCAGCCCGGGAAAGCGTTACCAATACGCATTCTGCTCACCGGGAAACACGGTCGGGAAATCCCAACAGTGCATTGCGTAAAAGTATTTCACCTCATAGCGGAAAATGGGTGGTGGTTTGGGGAGGGAAGGGGAAGGTGGGAGGGGTGGAAGAGCAAAGAGTGGTGGGCTTTTCTGTTCTTCTCTTTGCCCAGCACCATCACCACTTTGTACTGGTGTGGCCGACCGTGCGAGGTGTGAAAATCATTTAATCGATAAAGCTTAAGGTGCGCTTTTGCGCTTGGAATGGAAAGACAGGCCAGTACGCGTTCGCCGGCAGTGCGAAGAGTTTTCGTTTTGCTGAATAATACGTACACGTAATAAACATATCGATCATCAGGAATCGGAAGCTTGCATTTACACCAAACGCAACGGGTTCGTGCAAACAAGTTATCAATCACTGGCGTAGGTTTTGTGTTCCAATTTTTCTGGCCAAATGTTTCGAAGCGAATAAAGTTAAGCTTAATTTAAAATCCGATCACTCATTCCTTCTCTCTCTCTTTCTCTTCCTCCCTCCCTTTCTTTTTTTCTCTCTTCACCCTTATACATATATATATATATGTCTTTATCTCTCTTTATATTTCTCTCTACATACGCTTTGACGTTGCCTCGTGGCCTTTTGCGTGGCTAACCATCACTTCACACTTCAGGGAACACCTTGGGCAGCCGTATTGAGTTGCGACCGAATATATGCTCCCGAGCCAGGGCTCGAGTTTTAGGCGCGTTTTGCAGTGTCGTACTTTGTTTTGCGTATTTTTCCCCCCTTCTTCTGCTTCTTCTTCTTCTTCTTCTTCCAACCCTACCAAACAAAACAACCACACAAACCGCACCGACCAGGAGGTGTGTTGTGTGTGTGTGTGTGTGTGTGGCGGGGAACGTTTGTATGCGTTCATTATGAGGTTCAGCATGCAGAAGGGTAACAGTTGTAAGGATGTTTCTCGGAACTGCGTCTCGACACCTGACCGCCCAGGTGGACCGATACTGTTGGAGGGTTGCAGTTAGTGTGTGTGTGAGTCTGTTTTTTTATGGTTGATTTTGAGTTGTGTTGAAGAGAGAGAGAGAGAGAGAACAAACATTGACCCAGTACTGAAGATATTGATTATATTCTCAACAATGTAAGCACAGATAAAAATGCCTAAAGCAGTTGAATATATTTTTGTAGTTGTCTGTCTAAAATAGTTTATGTAAAGAAGTAGACGCATGCAAACCGCGTTTTTTTGGGAACTTTTACTCATCACTTGGTCTGAAGGTGTATAAAATCAATTTTATCGATATTTTTATCCAAAATGCTGCTTTAGTACATGACATAGTTTCGTCATAATTGCCCTTGTTTCGATGAAATTGGTTTGGGAAATGACATTGATGGTCATAATTCTATGCAATAATTGATTTACGCTCAATCACTTACCCACTAACAAGCCTTCCGGCCGTACCGCCGTGGTCTCATTATTTCCTTGAACCCCTCGCTTAATGATACGTAAACATTAGAACTTCCTGTTTGCTGGCGACATCAACACCGGATGCAAATAGCAACAGCAGCAACAGCAGCAACAGCAGCGGAGCAAGCGCAAGTGTAACGCATGTGCATATTTTGTACACCGCTACGATGATCAATTATGCTTGCGAAACAGTTTACCGCACGCAAAAGATCGTCGATCGTGCAGCAAGAGGCGAGTGCATTCTATCTTTTGATCTTATCCGCCGGCCCGAAACCCTCGCACGTAAACTCCCCGTCCAATCCGATTCCGATATGATTTACAATTCAAAATATGGCCAACCGTGGCGGATGGCCTCGTTAGGCGCACGGTATCCACTCGCCAAAGGTGCTTCCTGTTCGCCCAATTGCCCAAAACGGTTTCCGCAATTTCGTAATGAAGATGTCGGCCGGTCGAGTGACACCGTGAGCGCGTTCCTCCCTGCACACAGCACCCCAACCATTTGGAAATAAGAACTGAATGCGACAGTTGTGCCGTTTTTTTTTTGCTGCCCTTAGCTTAGCTTTTCCCACCCTGGCCAGCGGGAAGCTGCTTTATCGAAACCGCGTTCTAATAAATATAAATAATCGTCATCCAGAAGCTGAATGCTGAATGGAAAAAACAAAAAACATAAAAAAGCAGAGAGTTGGCAGTAATCCCTTTCCGTTTCATCCTTGTTGTCTGGGCGCCTACCCAGCAAGCACGTCCACGGAATGCCTTTCCACGGAACCATGATGATTGTTCATTCAGTTGTCAATAAATTTAATAAAAATATTACACAAATATAAATATTAAAACAATTGTACTCGATCAATCCGAACCGGAGCGGAACGGATCGACGGCACACACAGGCACACACACACACACATATATACGCTGACGATGGTGGATGGGAATGGAAAACGGCACTGATGCACCCGATGTGGCGCATCCGGTAGCAGGCCGTTTATTTGCCGTTCATTCTTTTCCTTCGCTTTGAAAGATCGATTCCCGTTTTGCTACGATTATGTATTGCTCATTGATAGGAGAGTGTATTTTATTGATCAGCGCCGTTTTGGATGCGTTTGTGTGCAGCCTTCCCGCACATCCAGGAAATGCATCGCTAGTAGCCCAAGACGATGGCGGTAACAAAAAAAAAACACACACACACACATCACCATTCCTTTCTTTCCAGTTCTTTCGAGCCTTCTTGATGTGAAAAACAAGGAAGCATAAATTCTATACGGTTCCGCTTTTAAGGGAAGCAGAATGTCCAACTGGTCGTAGCAGTAGCCGCTGCCCCAGCACGGCCAAAGGTTCATTCAAGCCTGCCTTCGAAATGTCTCTGTTTACTGGCGAGACACAGTCGCGTTTGCCGTGGACACTGTGCTGACTGTTAGGTTCGCACCATACAGAAGAAAACGAAACCTCGAATCCAACGCCACTGTCCACTGGCAGTTGGTTATAATAAATTTTTGACATTGGATATTGCGGTGCTTGTGCAACGTTCTTCAGTTCGGGGGGTTCTTTTTTTTTTTTTTTTGTTGAGAATAAGCAGTTGGTTCTACGAGTTTGGTCGCGAACGGAACACCGAACCACGCGCGTGAGGAACTACCGGGCTGGCTTTTGGTAGGAGTTTATAAAATTCAAACGATGCCCGCCGCCGCTATCACAATCCAATTCAAAGTTGTTCACTGGTGTACAAATTCCAATGCGACTGCCAGAAGAACATGCTGGCGGCATAGTAAAAACAAAAGAAAGAAAAAACAACAAGCAACTACCAAGAACACACGCTGCAACGCTGCTACAAGGATATACGATTCTATTGTTTTCGCCAGTGACTTCTGTTTGAATTACGCTCGCGCGCGCGTTTCTCCGTTTGTGTGTGTTTGTGTGTATGGGAGAGCTTTTTTTTTCGCTGTGTGCGCTTCAGCACTCCCTTTACAAGCGGCGCCATACGGTAACACTTTGAAAGGTGTTCGATTTCGTGCCGACGTGCATGTTCATGCTGTGGCGGAACTGGCGAGTGACCGGGCGAGAGAATCGGGCGTTTGTAATTTGATGAAGAAAAATGCATTTTATGCGCTACTGTATTTGTACGGTGCGGACGTTTTTTTTCTCTCTCTCTCTCGCCCTTTTCCTACTACCACTCTTCCCCGTTTTTGCCCACCTCATATCTTCATTCTTTACTGCGGGCATGAGAACCCGAACCCGGAGACGGGCCATTGCAACGGTGACTTAAGTTATTGGTTAGCTTAGCGTCAGCGGAGGGATTTCGAGCCGGTTGCCTCTAACTATTGCAGACGTGATCTTTGATCGATTGAGCTCATCAAATCTAATTTCATCACAACAGAACCCGGACCGGACAATAGAATGTATGGAACAATTTAGTAGTAGAAATGTTTTTTTTTTTGTTTACGATGGGCTTCAATCATTTCAAATTTCCATTTCATTTGCTTACAAAGCTGTTGAAGAATTGGAACTGATTATACAAATAGACTTATACATTATTCAAACACATCCTCAAAAGACACTGTATGTTTAGTTTAACTTTCCAGTTGCTCTGATCACTAAGGGTAAAGGCATTATTTGCACATCAAAAGCAATTGCTTTTAGTATAGAAAACATAATTTTCAACAACTTTTTTGCTTCTTTCATTCACAGTTGGCCTCTCCCCTAACCTTCCTTCGCCCGGCTCGGTACAGCCCACGACGAACTTGTTCGGTGCCGCGGCGGCTGCTGCTGCAGCCGGAGCAGCCGGAACCGCCAACGCACACGCCCTGGCCGGCCTGGTGTCGCAACACCGACTGCTAGAGCTGTCCCGCTTCGGTTTGCGTGGCTACGATCTGGCGCAGCATATGCTCACCCAGCAGGGGGCCGTCTCGAAGCTGTTGGGTAAGTGTCTTCATCCAAACTGACTGCGCACGATCGATATCCCAGCACAAAACAGCCCATCGGAATAATAACAACAACAACAACAAAATAAACCGACTCCCTTACCAGATAAAGACGCACAATTGACACATTCATGCGGTCAGCATCTGGTCTGGCGCGGTTTACGGGCCGTGAATGTCACGGCGCATCGTGTTTACTGTTCGAAAACAGCAGCCAACCATCCTGCACGCTCCACCCTGCCGCTTACAAAAACCCGATAATAACACTTCATTATCGTCATAAGTCATTTGCCGCCCCGATACGGGAAAGCGGGAACTCGCAATGCAGCAACGCCAAAATTATAGTATTTAAACTGAACGCTCCATTTCAAATGGTACCCTCCTCCTTCGGGTTGCTTTTTTTTTATGTATTATTTTTACGTTTCTTCAAGTTCCAAAAGCACTCTTTCTTCGGCTTCTGTTACTGCTCCGACCGGTCCACACCTTGATGCCGTGTGCCGACATCCAACATCAAACGAATTATTTGTTTCCTAGCGCTTGCCCCTTTTTTTCGGTTTCTTCCATCAAAATAATAAACATTATCCTATTCCACACAGTAACCGAACCATCAAATGCTTTGCGCGACCAAATAAAACCCATCATTACTCTCAGCGGCTCGAAGTCCGTGCCGGGCAATGATCTGATGCGACTGGAACACATTTGTATCCTGGTCATGGCACCAAATTCATGCCACCGATAGTCGGATGTTCGGGAGTGCTCACGAGCCTTTATGTCTCGCCCTGTTTTTTTTTGCAATTTTTCTTACTTTTTCCGTTAGTTTCTTACAACAGGCAACTGATGCATAGTAGGAGTGCTCCCTTTAAACTCCCAACGCTTTTGTCCGTGCCGGCATGAAAGGGTTATTAATTTATGACCGTAATATAATGCAATTTGCCAGACGAGTTGGAACCACCAAAAACACCGACGACTAGGCTGTTTGTTTTTCTAAATCTCCCGACGAAAATTCGGTAATGTCTTTCAAGGAAATAGCAGTGGAAATGTTACCAAAACTACCTCCATTCGGTCTGTCTGTGCGCACACGAAAGCACTAACATTACAGTGACACAATTTACATATTTTTGGCAAATCGTTCTGACTTTCGGTTCTTCCGGAAGCTCACTGAATGTTTCCTTCCAGCGTTCGTGCTCACTAATTTTATTAAGTGTTTGAATTTATGTGCTCTTTTGCCGGTTGTTTGCAGCGAGCGTCCAAACATTTGAATAACAAATTCTTGGTATCGGAGAGCACTGGTCCTCACAAACGCTCATAAATTGTCTCAACCCAATGTTTATGCTAATACCGATGGTGTGAGTGCAATCCGTGATGTTTATAATTAAAAAACTAATTATCAGCTATTAAGAGCTCAGCTCGATGTGGATCAAGCATCATTTATCGTTGGTAACTTCGGACAAAAAGAAGAAAAAAAACATATATATTATAATTCTTTGTTCTTTATTCAGCTGGCTGCACGGCAAGATGGAACAAACTCTCATTTTTTCTTGTTCAGCCAATGCTCCCATCCATACAGCGTTTTAATTTCCTCCTGAACCCTGCCATTAATTACCGAAATTTACACCTTTTCTTCTTGGTGGCGTCCTCGACCGACACCCATTACGGGCCAGATAACACTGAATCGCTCCCGTTATCGGATCGATCTAATCTTCCCTTACACGATCTTCTAGCGTCAACTTTGTTTTACACCTGGGTTTCCGTACGTTCGCTTTCCGAGACACCCGAGCATTAAACACGCTGCTGCATTTCTGTCCTATCAACAACCATCATATTTTCACCACAATTAACCACACCCTGTGCCAGTGTTTGTTTTGTTTACTCGCTCATGCATGCGGGATAGAATTTATGCATAGGTAAATATTTACGTGCAACATTATTTTTTCTAAATTAACACACCTCACACGCCTGCCTGTTCTGCCTTGAACACGGCACTGCCACGAGACTGCAGACAGCAAACGAAAGACTGCAGCGCGTGCAAAGGAAACGAACCTTCTGCGCTGCCGTGCTGTGCGAAACGATCCGCAGACGACGGACGCTTCCCAGTCTGTTTGTTTGTTTCAGTTTCTTGGGATCATTGGCAGACAAACAGTTTTGTTCTGTCGATTTGTAGACAACCGGTAAACATGCATTTCTTTCTCTCTGCGTTCTGCATTTATGCACCCCGTTTTGCTCCCGTCTAATTGAGCATAAAACGATGTACCACCACTGGACGTCCGATGAATGAACGCAACAAACCAAACCAACAGAACAGAGCAGAAGGGTTGGCCCATTCGTGTGGCCGGTAGCTGCGTGCGGAAAACTGTCCAACTGCCGGCAAGCAATTGAACCGTAGCGCAGGGCGGTGGGTTTTGTGTGAATGTCGTACCGATTTTCACCTTCGAGTCGTCCCCCGTACAGAATGGGTTAATGTTTTATGCATGAACGAAATGAAATTATTCCGTTTGTTAAACCGTTTTGTTACGGTCACACTTGCAGCCGGTTTGCACGGTGGCAGTGTGCGCTAAATCACTGGTCTTCAACAGCATTCCCATGCGCTAAATGTAACGCAACAAACATTGTACCTTCCGTTTTCATTCGCAACACTTTCGTTGTGTTTTGCTGGGTGTCGTAAGACACAATGGAATAATAATTTTATTAGAACTGCTACTCTAATTTGTCTAAAAGCTTCCCCAGAAAGTTGCTGTTGCTTGCGGTGCCTCTTGTTGTACTCTACAAAATGCACTCAATTTTGCTGCGCTAATGTACACCGAAAGCGTGCATAAAATTTAAATCACGGTCATGCATGCACCGCATCATAAGGTCACCACCGTGTCAACCGTGTGCGGCGCATTGTGAGGGCCGCTTACAGAGATTCTATCGAAAATGTATGCAAACAGACAGTTTAGCAAAACCGGTAACCGCGCGCGATGTAAATCCAATTTCCTCCGGTAGTTCACTTCGTCACCGGTGTTTCGTTAATTGTTTTCCCGCCCGTTTAATCTTCACCACATTGCGCCCGCATCCGGGCGGTTGATCGTAATCGATTTTTAAAGCACTGCAATTGTTGTGCTCAGTCGCACAGGTGTAGCGTGCAGTGCATCTCACACATGTAGCAGCGACGCCGATCGTTGCGCCGTGATACAGTAGTAATGGTTTGTACGGCCATGAGAAACTGTGCAGCAAAATGTGTTATGCTGTTTTATCTGATAAAGAAAACACATGTAGGTAGGCCGTTTTTTTATTGTGCACCAACAACCCGTTCTTCGGGTTGTGGTTGTTTTTTTCCTACTGCATTTGTTAAAACACTAAACGAATGTGTCCACATTTCATCGACAGCGGTGAACACGATTTACGATGGTAAAGCAAACCAAAACAAACAAACAAACATTTTATTACGTTTACAATAACACACTATCATTAGCGATCGCACGGTGCACCTATTTTAATAGCACCTTGTAAATATTTCGAACCGATCAAGAGCAGCCGTTTGGTGTTTTTTTTTTGTATTTGTTTTTGTCGTTGCTTTTCTTGGAAGAAAAACCCGACCCAACGGGCAACGGTGGCCTCGCGCCCAATTTTGCACGCAAAAGGGTACAATTTTTTCTCGCTACGATCACTCATTTCCAACCGTTGGGGCCAAATTATAACTATCAAAATCCTCGAGCGCCGGAAAACGAGCGACTCATTTGGCGTTGCTTCGGCACAACTCCTCCCATCGAGCGGCGGCGTTTGGTGCTGCTGGGCGCGAGCTAATTTGCATCTCGCGATCAACGATCGACGATCGGATCGACCCGATTGGAAATCGATACTCGTGCCGCCAACTAATGGTTCGATTTATTTGGTTTGTTTTACACCACAACCGGCAGAATCGGGAGCGAGAAAAGCAACAACAAAAAGTGTATCGAGCCGGAGTAGGTAGGGAGCATGGGAGATAATTAAACGTTTGCTCTCTCTTGCGAAGGAGATAAGAGAAATGATTTCGTCTGTTTCTGTTTGTTTGCTTTGCATTTTTTGCCACAAAAAAGGGGGTTGGATAAACAAATTTCATCTCGTCCCATTTGCCTTAACTCACGCTGCCAGACGTGAGCTCAGCAGTTTTGGTTAGCTTTTGTTTGTTTTACTTTTATATGCCTGGATCGGTGGATAACAATTATCAATGTGTTGTAGCACTACGATCAACGCGCAACATGCAACATGAAAGAAGTTTGCAACGTTCAACAGCTAATTAGCATATCGGTTGCAGCAACCAGGATTATAGTCAAATTGCAACAGCAAAAAACAAAACTATACCAAAAGCATAAACTAGCCATTAGCTACACAAAACACTCACCGTTTCGGTGGCACATGCCACACCGTGTGTCTACCATCTGCTTTCCATCCCCTATCGACACTATCACGATCAGCGCACGCTCCCCGAAAAAGCATTTTCATCATAATTTGCTTCCATTTCGCCCCATCAGTCGCGAACTTCGTCCGCTTACTGGGCACGTACAAACCTAACAAACCCCCCCTACCGTCCAGATGGTCTTTCGAGTGGCGGCACCATAAATAAACCTGTTTATGCTGTCCCGCTACTCAAAACCCCTTCAGTGCCGAAGACGAAAAACTGTCACTTTTACTTCACTCATTAGCATCGTTTATGGGGACCGAACACTGTCCACCGGATTCGATCGATATTTGGGCGTTTTGGGGTTAAATGCCCTGCGGGATTGTAAACCCTTGCGCTGTTGTCGCTTATGATCAGTCTTCTGCATGTTGTAGCGATCGTCGGATAAATGGTCGCCTATAAACTGTCGAGTATCGTTGTACAAGCGTTGCAACAACAAGCCACCCATGTCGTGCAGGTCTCCTAAACTTCTCATCATACCTTTTAACTACCTTTTTAGTGTGAGAATCCAGAGTACACCCCTAAAGGGAAAATACCACCCTCGTTGGAAGAATTACCTTGCCGGCCACAGAGCCGAAAATAATTGCACACTGCAATTGAAAAATTATAACACAATTAATTAGATAGCAATCGAGCCCGTTTCGTTACGTTACTTAGCCGCACATTCGCACGATCATGTGCGGCATACATGATGTTGGCAGCAGCCAAATGATTCGTGTACGCCCATCGGTAATATCTGATGGCGGAAGTGGCAAAACAGCAACACAACCGAAATGCATTCCATAAGGGGAAAGAAAAATGCACCTGACACTGACCGAGAATGCAACCACGAGCTGCGTTTGTGTGTGTTTGAGACAATAATACCTTCAAGTATCGATTGTTAATGGTAATTTATTCACACCTTACTTCCATTTAGCTTTGGGTTTTTCGGCGTTGGATCAGGTTTGTTTTTTTCCTCTGCATGTTTTTTTTTGGTTCTTATTTCTTCGATGCGGTTTGTGGTTTGCATTGACGTCAGTTTCATTTTTTACATTCATCTTCCTCTTGACCAATATGTTTATCTGGTTGTAGCACCTTTTTTGTCTTGTTTTAATGGTGAAAGCAAGGATATCGATACACATCTTGTACGTGCACCCAAAAGGTACAGTAATTTGTAACAAACTGTAACGAGAATTTTAATTGAATTATACATTTGCGATCAAATCGCTTGCGTTCGTACGAATGGGGAGCAAACTTTTGAGGTAACACTGTCCACAAGACAGGCAAGGAAAGAAAGAAAACGTGTACGGTTTAGCGTCTCATTGCTGGGACTGATTTCCCACTAACAATGGGATGTCACCACAATGGGTACAGATGTCGATTTCACCTGCAAACGAACATACTCCCAAGACAGATGGCATTTCGATGTCAAACTTGCCGCTAGCTTAGCGAACTGAGCTGACCCATAAGCGCTGACTAATTGGCAAACTGTCATCCCATCCCTTCCACCAAGCAACAACAGCAGTGGTGAACAGAAAAATGGTGCTTATTATCTCATATGCCCGAGACAACCACCCGGATCGAGCCCACGATCGGTTAACATCTTCATTAGTAATCACCCGAGCCGAGGGGCCCATGTTGCTACCACCGACGGAACAGTAGCGTTCCACGGAACGTGTGTTGTCTGCACATTTTCCCATGATGACAACCGCCACTTCCATGCGTCCATCAGATTGATCAGATGGGTGAGAGAGCGAATAAAAAACCGAACACACAAATGCATGCCTAACATGCTAAAAACGCAGCAGTCGCGATCGTTTTCGGACTCGGANACCACCCGGATCGAGCCCACGATCGGTTAACATCTTCATTAGTAATCACCCGAGCCGAGGGGCCCATGTTGCTACCACCGACGGAACAGTAGCGTTCCACGGAACGTGTGTTGTCTGCACATTTTCCCATGATGACAACCGCCACTTCCATGCGTCCATCAGATTGATCAGATGGGTGAGAGAGCGAATAAAAAACCGAACACACAAATGCATGCCTAACATGCTAAAAATGCAGCAGTCGCGATCGTTTTCGGACTCGGACCGGTGCACATTGTATGCAAATGGTCGCGGTTCCGCCGGAGTTTCTGGCGAGCTGTCGTAATGCAACACCACCCGGTCGGTCTCTTCATGATCACTCACCCAACCGGACCGGCACTCACCAGACAGCAGGCAGCATCGGTTTTTGATTGATTCGAAACCGTAAATCAAACCGGAACGCGGGTGACATCGCAACAGGGATGGTGCGCGTGCGGGCTCTAATAAATATTCATAGACCACTTGTGTGATAACTGATATGTAATTCGGACATCACCAACCGTTCGGAAAAGTTCCGCTGTGAGAATGATGGAACGACCACCCCGAAACCTCAATTCATCATGTTACTTTTTTACTGAATGAAACTATGTAGTAACAATCGAGAGAAATCCAGAGAGGAACAAAAAAACAATCCGAGCTTGATGTTAATGTGCGGTTTCGCTGGACAAACCGCACACGATCGTAATTGTACGCATTTCGTCGAAGCAAGCCTGTGACAAAGAGATCACTGTTTATCAAGTATAAATAACCATCCATTACGGAAAAATTAAAACCGTTCACTGCTTCGCCTATCCATAAAAATGCCACAAACGCACATCCGGCGTTGAACCGTGCGTGAAAGCATCCCCCTTTTCCCCATGGATCGGAAGCGGGTTCGAGTTTGAAGAAAAAAAAATCCCTTCCAAAACAAAATAATAACCCAACACAAAACAAAAAAAAACATTATTAAAAATAAAATAACTTCCAACACCCGCTGATTAAAGGTACGGTACGGTTGAGGGATGAACGATGGTTTGCTCCTTTCGAAATTAATGCCCACGGTTGACTACCGTTGCGATCCACACGCGACACGCAATCATCGAACAACCGTGCGCTCACAATTTGCGTGTTACTCTACTCAGTCGAGAAACAACACACACACAAAAAATACTTCCCAAAAAGCCCTCCAGCAATTCAAAGAGTTTTGCTCTGCCCGGGATGGGTGTAATTAATAGAATGAAGGGGAGGCTTTGTTAGACCAGCTCGGAGAGTCGCTTAGGTTTGTAATTTGTTTCAATCAAACAAAAGTGCCGCACCGTACCCAAGAGTCCCAATCCAAATCTCGAGGGTCGTCCCAACAATTTGGACACAAAATTGAAATAATGCTCCCCGACGGCAAAAGAACTCTGGCAGTAGCGCAAACCGTTGGGTTGTATGTTGGAGTCCAGCTCCAAGGCGAATTGGAGCTATTTTTCCTTCAAACCCACCAAAAATTAATGGCATTTTCTTACAAACAATATTATCCTCCGATCAAAGACTTCCGACTGTCGGCTTCTGTCATAGGAAACGGTCTTGCACGGCTGGGTTTGATTTTTTTTTTTGCAATCTCGTCCACTTCCGGTGATTGGATAGGATAGATCCCCACTCGACGGTAGATCCGGATGTGGATGAAGCTAATGTCCCGTACGTCGCGGCGGTACCTCTTTTGGCGGTGTCTTTTTTCAACCAAAACACCATCACCAGTCACGGTAGCGCACCTCCTGTTGAGTTAACAACCGCGCGTGCTTACCCGTGCTAGTCTACACCTGCATCCAGCAGGTGGACCAGAACCATCCAAACCGTATTTCCCTGCGCTGTTTTTCTTTTTCCTTCTCAATTCCGCCCGGCTCCAATACTCATCGATCGATTACTGCGCTCGTTGATCTGCACCCCGGTGAGTTTGACGCAATTTGTCCATTCGTTTCGCGCGCGAGATTTGTAAGATCGTTGCCGGTGGTCCGCGGACGCACATCGGGACGGCAGTTTGGCGCGAGCTTGTTCGCCATTCAACGACCTCTCGCCGGGAGCCGAAAGCATCCCGCAGTCTTCGGTGGGGCGGTGGCTAAGATCGGACGCGCCAGATTCCCGGTGGGGTGAGTGTTAAGATTAAAAATGGTACCGTTTGTAACGCCCTCCTGCCGATGGTTGTTGCTGCTGCTGGTACGGGTTTCCAAGGGTTTGTATTGTGCCGGACACAAATTGGTTTGCGNGATTTGTAAGATCGATGCCGGTGGTCCGCAGACGCTCATCGGGACGGCAGTTTGGCGCGAGCTTGTTCGCCATTCAACGACCTCTCGCCGGGAGCCGAAAGCATCCCGCAGTCTTCGGTGGGGCGGTGGCTAAGATCGGACGCGCCAGATTCCCGGTGGGGTGAGTGTTAAGATTAAAAATGGTACCGTTTGTAACGCCCTCCTGCCGATGGTTGTTGCTGCTGCTGGTACGGGTTTCCAAGGGTTTGTATTGTGCCGGACACAAATTGGTTTGCGGAGGTCTAGGAGAGCACATGGCCTAAGCTGCATCACACCACCACGGTACAAGCTACAAGAGCTTTAAGCATTGTACGTGAATGAAGAAGGAAGTGCAAAAGACACACAAACTCCTTCGGGATATTAAAATGCTATAAATCATCATTTTATGCCACATTATGTGCAGGTCCGGGACACCGCAATGCCCCTTACAGAATGCACCGTTGCCCACCAATTGCAACGCAGACCACAACGAGAAGCAGCCACGTAGTAAATTAATTAGATTAAACGTTGCAAGTTGCACAGCCATTGCAGAATGGAGCAAGAAAAGAAAAAAACTGTGGCCTCACACACAAAAAAAAACCCTTTGCGAAGGACAAAAAAGCGAGCGGAAATTGAAGTCGGCAAACAGTGGTCGTTGCAAGGCTTATAAATATGTAAGCGAATGTGTATGCGTTTGTGGCCGCTGGAAGAAAAAATGGCAATGCGAAAAGGAAGTAACGAACCGAGAGTGGATGCGATTGTCGTCGCCCTAGACCCGCACCAGCTCGATATCGATCGCTCGGCCAAAGACTTCCCCGATCTTGAAGTGATCGCCGTGCGTAGCACAAGCGAGACGCATTTTATCTAACGATGAAGATCACCATCGTCTATGGTATGGCGGTATAGGATGTAGACCAGTGTGCAGGTCTCCCTGTCTCTATCGCTGTTTTCGTCATGATCCGTTCAACGATGATCCGCGCACATCATCAGGGACGGGAACGATGTACCGAGCGTGCAACCGATTAGCTGCTACACGATCCTGGTGCTTACAGAATAAACACAGGAAGCCGGAAGGCATATATTTTCCCAATTCCCATCCGCAGACGTCTAGCGGATAAGCAGCGTCATCCCTGCTGCGGCTTTTCAGAGCCCCGTTTCGTACATTCGGACGATCCCTGTGGCAATCGACCGATTCGGCCCGCCACTGATCGAATGGCGTTGATAACAGTGGTGCACCACACTGACCACCCGCGAGCAGAACACTTTCAAGCTGGATGCGAACCAAGCCCCCAAAAGATCCTATTTATGGGCACACATCATCACATCTGGCCACCCGTAAGGCCGTAACCATGGGATCATCCCCAGGTAATCGACGAAACGCGAACGATTGGTGGTGAAATTATATGTCATCGGAAGCGATCCGTAACCGCCCTCCAGTTTATTTGCAGTACAGTCGAAGCATTGCCACGTCGCGAAAATTATAAGCTACTTCTCAAGAAGCGCTAGTGAGGTCCGCTTTTATACGTGCGTCGGGTCGAAAATGGTCCCCTGAGGGAGGTAATACGGAGCAGGCGAAATCGCAGATCGTAATTAATTACGAGCATGAGTTTGCGAACGGAAACTTTGCGATCGATGGTGGCCTCCTCCTTTAGCGTCAGCAGTTAAGGTTAAAATTATGCTTCACGTGTCATATTTCATCGACGCAAATGTGGCTGATTTAGAGTCAATGCGTACCTCCCGAGGGTTTCCGGTGCAGTTGCTTGGTAGATCGTGAGCAAGAAGTTCCAGAACTTGCTGTGGGTAGAACGTACTTCAGAGGATACTTTTATAAGCTCAATGGTTGGGAAATAATGGCTGAAAAGGGGGCTAACGTAACGTGACTGAGCCGATCTAGATCACTTAATGTCAACTTCAAAAGTCAAGCCTAGTCGACTTCTGAAAATTTTGACTCAATGTTGACTTTTAGTTTTCAATCACGACTCAAGACAAATCCTCCAGCCGCTCCACGGTGAAATATTTCTCTCCAACCTACAGCCTTTCTAGAGCTACAAATGCTAATCATGTTTACAAAACGAGCTGTACCCGTCTAGCCAATCATAAACATACTTCATCGTCTATCTCTCTTGCAGGCACTCTAAGGCCACCGGGTCTGATTGGAGGCTCCAAGCCGAAGGTAGCGACACCGGCCGTCGTTTCCAAGATCGAGCAGTACAAGCGGGAAAACCCGACCATCTTCGCGTGGGAAATCCGGGAGCGCCTCATTTCGGAAGGTAAGTGCAATGGAACACGACAAATCCTGGCTGCTGGATGCTTACCTCGATGCGTACTGCGTGTGTGGGCCTTGCCGACCACAATACATTGTACAATGCAAAACGCCACTTCCGGAAAGCCGGCCCGATTTGATCCTATCCGTCTGCAGCATCGCCTAATCAAGCTCAATCAATCTCGTTCCGCTCGCGAAATGAGACAATAAATATTCAAGCGCTCTCCCCAAAAGCGCTCTCGAAGTTGCGTCTCCACTGACGACAGTGAGCAGGCTGGGGTTTAATCATCCTTCAATCATGCGACCACGAATCCGTAGACTAAGTCCCTTACGACAAAACGGAACATTGTCTGGCCCATGTCTGATGTCGATCGGTTCAAGATTCGTGAGCCCCTTGCATGAGAACGCCACGCGGAATGATATGCAAATCTTGAGCCTTCCCCAAAGCCCGCCGACTCTGAGCAAAGCTGCGCAGACCGAACGAGGTGATGATGACGGTAAATGATGCGCTCAAGAGACTGTTTTGAATTGAAACTGCAGCGCTTCTCGCGCATTACCTCGCAGAACCTGCGAGCTCCAAAGATATACTCCTCTCCATCGAAAGGAAGCATGATTACGATCAGCAACGTTCGTCGGGATGTTAACCACACACGGCGACTCTCGGCGATCCTCCCGAAAGCGAACCACTGTCCGCTTCCACCCACCGAACCCATTAGCCAGGGACCTCTGATCGAGACGTAATGATAAACGATTGATTTATTGAATGAGTACGGGTTTGATTTAACACATTTCTCCCAGGTGCTGGGCCGGTGTTTCTTCTCGCCGCCGCTAGATGGCCGATAAGCCGACCGCGAAATGGCCGGTTTGTATCGAAAACTGGATGCTGAATGTGGCAGTGGAGTGAAACTCAAAAGTAATTATGGCGCAGAAGAAAGACTAAAAGGCCACCGGTTTCTGAAGAACCGGTGAATTGTTGATGATCACTCGATTGCGCGTTTTCCAGCGTTACAGAAGGTGATGTTAGCTGCGATTTGGCATCGGGGCCAAGTAATTTGTCTTGCGCTTTGAAACCATCACTTCAGTATGAAGGATTTCTGAAAAGCGATCAATAAGCGATTCCGCCGGGGATGTTAAACCCAACTCGACATAGTTCATGCAGCAGTTCACATTCTACATGCTGCAACAATAAGCTATGTCCGAGTCGGATGATTTATTGCTGCACAATGAACACGGTGTTATGAGTATTGATAAAATCGGTCGAAAACATGCCGTATGCAGAAGAAGCACATTCATTTTAGATGTCGTACTGCATGCCTCACGCGGTCGTATGAGTGTTCCCAGACTCACATTCACCTGTTGCTTTCTAGCGCACCCAATTAAAAGACAATCGTTAGCCAACGTCTCGCACAGGTGAATTATGTCCCTGAGCATGTGATTACGATCTCACTACTTCCGTGCCCATAGCGCACCGGGCAGATATCTATTTGAATGAAACACCCCGGTGCTAACCATGGTGCTGATGATGATGATGCATGGATTGTGTGCCAACTGATTACATTGGGTGTGGAATCATAAATTTCTTTCGCACGCTCTCAAACGCCGTGCGTACAGAACGAGAACATTGCTCCAGCGCTCCAAAAACCGGGTCTGCTTCCCGGGTCTGATTAGCTCGACCGACCGGGTGTCAGACGGTGTATGGGTCCTTCTGCCCGAAATGGAACTACACCGCAATGGAAACGAAAAAGGGTAATCTTATCCAATGAAACCATGTCCATGCATTCAGTGCGTCCGGTGAGAGGAATGGCGCCGTTGTAGTCGTTGTTGTTGGGACATTAATTTATTCGTTACACACTCTTCTCCACCGCACCGTGGTGGTTGCTGTGAAGCTCAAAATGTTGAATATCTACCTTTTTTTCATTGGTGCAAGATACACACAGCGCAAGAAAAAAAAACAGACGAGTACTCACCTGAACTTCAGTACAAGACCACTGAATGATCTATTTTTAAGCTTCAAGGAGCCAGTTTAGCTCGCCCTGGCTCAAGCTAAGTAAACATCACCTTCTTAAGGGGTGCGCAATTGACCCGATACCACTTGAATCGGACCCACTTGAGCTCGAATCCAGTGCACACACATATCCGATCCATAAACATCGTGCACGATCGTTCGAAAGCGCGCCCGAAAAGACCCATCACAAGTAGCTTCGTATGGAATCCCATCCCCATACAGTCACACTTCTACCCTCGAGTGTTCGGTGAGCTCAGCTGAAACTGACTTCCTTTCGGCTGTAAAAACAACCAATCAAAATACGTTCCAAAATCGTATTCCTCCCGTCGAACAGACCACGACCAGCTCGATCTGATTGAGAGTCTCCGGGCGTCTAGTTTTCAAACTCTCCGGGTGCCTGGACTAGCCTTCCTGATATACTGAGTGGTGATACTGGATTACAGCGTTATTACGCGACCGATATATTACAGTACAGCTGAGTGTTTGCTTACGGAGCTATCCAAAAACAACAGACTTGATGCGTTCAAGATACGTGCCGAAAATAGTACCCATACGCAGATGTCTAATGGAAAGATGGATCGCAAAAAGCATTGGAGTTTTTTGCTGCTGTTGCTATTATGACCCATCGGATCCCGATCAACACTTCCAATCACTTTTGCTGATCGATTATTGTTTGCCTTCCGAAAATATGCTGCCAGAATGGGATGGTGGCAAAGGTACGACTTATTTCAGAAGTGTTTTAAAAGAAATGTCTTTGTTAGCTTGTTGATAAGTGGGCAAAAGCTAGTGGTAAATTATCAAATCTTGGACCTGATTAATTTAATTTAACAAGAAGAATTCTTAGTTTTCAATTAATTCCATGAAATTTTATATCACATATTAAGATGTCTTAAATGCATCAGTGACTTATTAAACTTACTAGAACCTTTACTACAAACAGCACAGTTCGTGCAGAAAACTAAATCTCGCTCCATTCGTGCGAAACAGTACGCGTTTCATGCCATCAATCTACATACGATACTGAAGCTCACGCCATCCACCAATGATTATCCTAATCTCCCTCGGGCGCCCCTTGATTTCCGTTCTTTTTCCACTAGGTCGACGAAGATTTCCCATTAATCTGGCAGTGAAATCTTCGCACGCTATACACCGTAGCTTACCCACATGACACGTCACGTTGCACTGTTGGTCGGAACCAGTCGGCCGACTCGCCACGGTACGGATATGGATGTTCCTGTTCCGTCTCGTACGACGTGCACGTCCACGTATATACCGTTTTGTTTCTAATGCTGCTACTATCCCACCATATCCACTGGATCCAAGCCCGTTTATTATAATGAGATTTAATTCTCACATTTGTCACAATTTTACATGCATTAGCGCAACACACACACACCCATACGCGTGCGCCCTCGTGTGTACATGTCGGTGTGGGAAAAATCTTTACCGCAATCCCACGACACGGGTGGATTTTTCACTGTGCAACGACTAATCTCGATCCGCCATCGCCGTCGTCGGCACCGGAGGCGACAACGTGGGCAAGATAAAAATACATCGACCAAAGCCCGGCTTGCCAGGCACGTTTTGCGGACCACTGTTCGTGGTGCGATTTATGCGATGCGGGAGCTGCTTTATCGAACATCGATTACTGGTGCGTCGGATTGAACGGGAACGGTGTGTAATATTTCTTTGGCGGAAAATTGTGCCCTACAATCGGTGCTCCTTTGCTGCTTTTTTTGTGTATCATCCGATGCGAATGATGATTTTGACAGCTGCCTGACGGTCCGCAGGCAACAAGGATGAAATCCTGCAGCCATGCTCCACATTTCTGGCGGATCAATCGAATTGAAGACTTTGGCTCTTTTGGTGTGCACAGCAGGTAGCACAGAGCCCACCTTTATCATACATCGCAAATCGGTGTGATTTATTGTAATGAAGGAGGTGTACCGGTGGCAGATGGGACATAATTTGAGCTTCCGCTGGGAGTCAGATATGGTTGAGCGATGCCTTTTATTTCTGTTTTGGGAGGATGAATTACGATGACTTGCTATGACTGATGAGCTCATTTTTTAACACAAACCGATTTTTGTTTCCACCCAGTACGCTTCGGGGCAGGCAGAATTTGACGTGGGCACAGCAATTGTTGACTTCGTTTAAAAGAAACATGTTCTGTCGGTACTATATGTAGCGCATCTGCACAGTATTCTTGTACACATTTGCTTGCAAAAGGTGTGTCGATAATCGTTAAAAATCATTTTTTGATTATCGTTTAACTTGACCGCATCTGCGAATACCCAGTATCCATTCACAATCTATATCAATCAGTGTCATAAGAACCGGGCAGCAACAAGCTCCAAAGTGTTCCGCCGCCGCAAACAAAAGTTCATACAACTCCAGCTCAACTGTAACGATCTTGGACCGACTCCAGGATCATTACTCACTGCAACGAGTTCTTCCATTTTGTATCAATTCATCTGGAACGATACGTTGCCCTCCTGGTGGGTACCGACACTCACAAGCAAAGGTGTGGAAAATGTGGTAATTGAAATGCTTCGTCCGATCAACGAAAACTAAACCTCGTCGAAATCGTACGCCCATTGACGTACAAAACTAGAGAATGTATACATTTTGTGACCGTTTTAAAAAGATGGCCAAGGTGGAAAAGAGTGTGAAGAAGTTCGTTTTGCTACTCGCAAGACGATGTAATTGAAATCCGTGCACCACTCGGAAGTGTGCCTTCCGACAAAAGACTCCCGCTGGTTCGGCTCGGTAGAGCGGTTTCCTTGGTGGTGGTTTAATTTTATTAACCGAATTCTTCTACCCACCGGTGATCACTCTTCGACGAGAGATCTAGTCGCGACGGGATCCATCAGGTTGGCCACGTGGGGAACCGTAATTTGAGCTAAACTCCAATTATTAGTCCAGGATCAATGCTGCGCGGTGAATTTACTTAAACTTTGATCGATTTTCTTTCTCCAGCTGGAACGGATGATGAGCTGGGAGATAATTTCCCGTTGCTTTGATAATAATCATACCTTCGGCTCAAATTAATATCACGCGACCGCTTTTTCGAATTTCAGAAACACCGAAAAATAATTCTCCTTGTAGCACGCGGTGCCTAGGTATTAGTGCCTTAATTTTCAAATTTTGATCTTAGAATGATTTTTTGTTTTATTTTAGAAACACCTACGGTGATGTTTGGACGTAATTGCGCTTGATTTAATCGATCTCTTGCTGAGGTGATCAAGTGCTACAAGTAGATAGAACCGAACCACTCCGATAGAACCAATTCGTTTCTCTGGTCAAAACACGTACACGAGGCTGCGTTTCAAAGCGAAGCGGTTTATGGTCGGTCGGGTCTCGCTACCGAACGAGTGGTCACCTAAAAAGTGGTCCCGCTCAAACGATCGTTTCATATATGGCATACAGCAAGGCACCAGTGTCGCTGCCACTTTGCTGCCCGATTGCTCAACTGCCATTTCAAACCCACCCCATTGCCTAGTTTGTGCGCGTGGTGGGCGAGATTGAATTTACATTTCTAATTTCACCTGCCGTGGACACTCGTGGACATTAATGAGCGCCGGGTGACAGGCAATATCAATTAAAGAAAATCACAAACGCTGCCCCCGGAGTGCGCGCGTGCACATGGTGTAGGATGTGTTGCTCTCAAGTGCAACTTTGGATGGATTAAGATACAACGCATTGGTAAGGAATAAATCAACCAAACCCGGTTCGATTCTAATGTGTAAGTGCGCTAGTGCGCACTGTTGCCTTTGTTCGGACGTAGCCACATGCAGAAATTGAAGGGGACTTTGGAGTTGAAGCTTAACTGGGTGCATGTTCTGTTTTCTTTTACTAATAAAACCATAACTTAAGGCTCGTTTAATGGACACCATATGTGTCTCAAAACATTGGTTTAATTTTATTGCAGCAATTGTGTCCAAAACGCTCGCTTATTTCAACTTACTGGGCAATGGGCTAAGGACTGAAGACAGTAACTGTTGAAATATATTACTCGCGTCTCATGTTTACAGCAAACTATTTTCGAACCTATATGTCACATTATCAAGTTTCCACGGCTCAATATTTTGTCCTCTCCAAGTTCATGTTTAATTCAAAATATCCAAAGCCATTAATTGCTAACTAGAAACGTATTTTACTGGCATTGACACAACGCTATCATAATCATTAAGAGCCACAGCTCTCCAACCGCTCGAAAAGGTGGTGCTTGTCCTCCCAATAAAAGTAAAGCCCTCCTGGCAGACAGGAAAGCTACTAAAACGGGAAATTTGACGACATCGATCAATCCCAAATTGATCATCAAATTAACCTCCTGGCTCTACCGTTGGCGCTGCTGAGGAAGCTAACAAAGCGAAACGTATCGTTTCGTTCGCGGCCGATAGTTGGCAGCCGTTAGGCGAATTTTGCCGCTGATGCAGAGTGCGCCATTAAAACACAAACTATCCCTATCAATCGATAGCATGCGAAAGTCGTGCGCCCACGTGATGAGGTGACAATATTCATAAGGAAAGGCGGTGAGCCGAATAGTTCCCTAATTAGCGAGCAGCGACCAGGCATCGAAACGATCCGTTGACGGCTCTATCCAACGCCGTGTGTCTTTGCCATTCGATGCTAAATGACGGCGTGAGAGCGGGAAGACTCATTATCCGGCCGCTGGACGGTACGAGATCGTTTGGCGGTCTTTATCGTTACGATGCACGGATGGTGAGCGGGAAAATGTATGCAAAAACACACGCCCGATGATAAAATGGAGCCTAGCCCCGGTCTTCCCAGTGCCGACAGAAACGGATCGAAACGCTATCGAGATCACTATCGCAGGTACGGTCAGCCGGACATGGCTGATGGTTTTGCAGAACCCGGAGAAAGATTTATTGCTGCACCGTCGGCATGAAATGGCACTGAAACTGGGCTCCACGGCTCGGCTTCAGACATGCGAATTTCTTCAACTAGCTTGCTTCTTGACATAGAACGAGATTGCAATTGTACGATCGGGACGATACGCTCCTCACGACTGTCCATCGAAGCATCGTGAGCATTGCACGGCATGGGACCAATCAGCAATACGGTACAGGATTAACATCTGAACCAAGCAACTGGCTAGCAACAGTCCCACTAGGGCCCTGCGAATGACCGTCCGATTCGGCATTCTATTTCGTGCTCGTAAAATCGTAACATTTTGCTCCAAAACCTTCCATAGAATCATCATTTGGATAATGGAGTTTTGTGGTCGTAAAAATACTAGTGTTCTGAAATCGATTCCATCCGGTAATGTCCGGACCGATCCAAGCCCAACGAACAGGGACTTTGTGGGTCATAAAAATGCTGGCGTTTGTGTGATGGCGCATTCCTCACCCAAATGACTGTTAAGTTTCGACGACGAAGAAGAAAAAAACGATACTGGAACCAAACAATGGAATAGGATTGAGATTTGATTAAAATGGAAACATGATTGTATATTAGCTCTAAGAACATTATGAATCTTTCATTCTCCAAAGCCAAACTTGAGCTTTATGCTTCTGTCGTAAAAAAAGGAACAAGTTCTAAAGCTTGTTAGATCCGCCGATCGATCCTTGAACTTTTTTTTTTTGGTTTATCTGCTTAGTCCGAGCAAATTTCCTTGAAAAAATTGCTGTAAAATTTTTTTAACAATTGGGGATTGTTAACGTCCTGTCCATAGGCTTCCCCGCTTTGATCATCACGCCAAACTGGTGTGCCTGCGAAATCCTACCCGAAACCCACCTATTCGTGTCAATCGATTTAAAACGTCCCAAATCCAACTCCAACACACCAGAGTTGCTGACTCTACCGGGTACTCTAGTGGCGTGGCCCAACTCAAGGCCATCGCAAAACAACGACAAAGAGGCCCGAAAACCCCCAAACCCCAACAAACAGGGCATTGGAATGCCCTCGGACAGCACAAAAATCGATCGCAAACCCGATCGTAAAAGTTTCAATTTTTACGACCACTCGATCCATAAAATCTCTAATAAAGCACTGAATTAATTACGGCACGGAATATATGGACCACTTAGTTCGTGTGGAGAAAACGACGCTTTCGATGTCCCTCTGGTGGATGAGTTTGAAAGCCCGCCGAAGGAAGTCCGGTGTCGTTGTTTTTTTTTCTTTTATTCTTTACTCTCTCTCTCTCTCTCTCTCGATCCGTGCCTGTGCTATTGAACTGCGACCGGAAAATTGATTAACACTCGTGCCTTTACAAATGCTCGGATGCCGTTGTATTTTAAATGGCTCGGCAACACTGTTTTGCGTGTTTGCCAGAACAAGTTCCAGCGCCCACGGTGCCGGGCAAATAAATTCATTATCAAATGGCTTTATTGCGCATGGTTGGGTGTGATCGATTTCGATGCAGTTCTCAGGCATCAAAAAATTCACTATACCTGTTGGTTGATCTAAAGAACATTCAAAGTTATTCAATATGTTTCATGCAAGCAATTTCTTCCATCATTGTGTCATTGTTCCAATTATTAAAAGAGTATCGTTTAAATGCAAATTCACAAACTTTTCCGTTGCGGGTTGTGATGATTTCACTACAACGGCATCACGATGCTGCTAAACTTCAATACATCTGCAGATAATTATCTATTTCCGCTAAGTTGTACAATACTGGACATTCATTGATTCCAAAACGGAACGATCCTAGAAAAGCAAAAAAAACGCCTCAACCATCGACACGGAAGCCTTACGTTGCTAGAAAAATGTTTCGTGCCCAAGCTAACGTTGGAATTAAACAACGAACAAAAAAGAAGAACTTCTACAAAGTCGGTGAAACTCAGCTGTCAGTTATCATCATGCGTACCGTCATAGAAACCATCGAAAAAGCCAACCTATCGATCGGTGAGTTTTTGATTCCGAGAGCATTATTACTCCCGCACGCAACAAACGCACGGAAGGCCAGACCAGACCGGACCGCCAAAGGTTTCATCGCCTCCGGTGCTCCGCAACCATTCTACGATTATTTGGAAATGGATTAATTACACATTTTCGATATAAACGGTTCGTCTCAGCCGGTGCCCGCTACTGCTGGGACGATCTTCGTCAACCCGTCAACCGCCGTATTGGGCATACGTACCACAACGGCTTCAACGCCGGCCACAACAACAACAACAACAAAAAGAAATAAACCGTTCACTCCATTCCGAATTCAATAGTCACAATGGCAAAAGAAAACGCTGGACGGGGTTGGCTCTCCTTTAGCGCAGCTCGCCCGGGTGAACAAAACACGGGCGCACGGAATTATGGGAGGCATAGCCCAGCACAAACGAGCTCGGGAAACGGGCTCAGGATGGGTTCGGTTTCGTGCTCACTGGATTTCTTTTCTTTCTCCCCCCTTCGGTCGCTTGTTCGGTGTCGAAGCAAACGGCAGAAGGAAGAGAAAACTTAATCAATAACACAACAATAACAATATTTTGATGATAATACTTCCACTTCAGTGCAGATAAACTATTATTACGCGATCGCTCGTACCGTCCAGACGGGTTGGCTCTGTGCCGGGCATCCGACAATGCCTGCGGCGGGTGCGAAACTCCCAAATGATTGATGGTTAAATGGTTGGCCCGCGCTACGGTTGGTGTGTTCGAAATATTCACCGAATATCGTCCGGGCTCTTTCGCACCTACCTTTGCTCTCGCCCAACTGCGACTGCGTGAGGTATGCTGCCAGCCCTTTTCCTACGAAAGGCGTCAATTGCTCAGCCAACACATTCCGGTGTAGCTCCTGCGCGGCGTCGGCTCTGCGTACGTTTGCTACCATTCTGTTTTGTTTGGATCGCCGCAAACGTCGGCCACCGCCGCCTTCCGAAGGGTCGCCCGGAGAAGGCCGTTGCCGCCCGCTGTACCTAGGAATAACTGGGCCCCGATTATTCGTGACTCAGCAAGCTCACGGTTCGGAAGGCTTCGAGAGACTCGAGGATTATACATGTTTATGGATCAGCAGCTCAGGCGGTTAGATGGTATCGGACGGCAATAACGGATTGCCGAGGTGCTGCAGATCCATCGACCGGGTGAATATGCTTAGCAACAAATCTCGCAAATCATCTCCACGCGGGTAAGCGATCCTCTTGCCCGGATGCCTGGAATAGCTAGCGGCCAAAGCGCACACAGCAGGTCTTGTCCGTTCGCTGATCGGCTATTAATTGGACGATGAAATGGGCTGATAAAAATGATACAAACGAACCTGCTCTACGGTGCTTTGCTGCGGTAGAAGGTGTCTCTTTGTACGGGATCATAATGATCCGTATGTGCAGCCGACAAATTGTGACTCTTTTGTAAGTGTGAGAAGGAGTAGCTCCAATTACTCTTTTGGAATTGATAACTCATACTACCAACGATTGTTATTACCAAACAATACGTACAATATTACCAAAAAAACAAAAAAGTTCACAACTAACATCAAAGCCTTCCAGCTGCTCTAATTCGAAATCGTTCCCAACAATATCTAAGGCAGATTTTGCTTTCAAAAAGTACTCCACGAAAAAAGTGGTCCACAAACTAGATATAACCGCAACCACAGGCACGGAAGTTTGCGGCAGAGAATGCGAAACCAGCAAAAAGCGAAACAAAAGAATGTGTTAAAAGTGTCATATTAAAATCACGTGCCCAGTGGTTCGGATAATACTTAGAAAAAGATCTTAATGCCACCGAGACTCTCCATGGTTTGCGTCTTTGAATCACCAAGACGGGAAAGGTTTCTCTTTGCTGTGTGAAGTTGATCCTAAAGGACCCAATCGAACCTCCAACCAAGAATCGGATTCCAGATGTGTTCCCTAAATGTGCGTGTGTTTTGTTTTTTTTTTTGCCGTTTGGTAAACGAGCGTTATTTAAATATTTTCCACCAGCAGCTGACCTTTTGCTTATACGTATCAGCAATGGCTTGATGTTGGCGCATCGACACTACCACGATTCTTCGAAATCTGCATTCAACCGAACCGGCCCCCCTTCGGAATCCCTAATTTGGTGTGTAAAAATTCTTGTTTACACTCGGATCTACTCGACAACGCTCGTCCATATCGTTGAGCGTCCCGCGGAGATGTGCGTTTGGTTACGTGCCACTCGTTGGACATCTTATGCGTCCGGGCATCGTGTGCCTTCATTGGTAAATTGTTGACGGTTTTCTGATTGAAGGGCATTTAAGCTGATCCCTTCTCTTTCTCCCACACACCCGTCTCGTCCGTTAGTCAGGCATCGACAGGGCTTCCCGCGGTGCAGTAGCCGGAGACGCTTCGGGATTTCTTGGAGGATTTCATTTTCCTGCCTGTCCGTTCCGATAATCGCTGTCAAGCGACGAAACCTCGGACCACCAATCAAACCTCCCCAACATAAACACGCACTCCGAACCACTCCCGGGAATGACTGGAACGGGTATGTTACGTTGCCTCGGATGCGTATTGTACCCGTTCGTTTTGGAAGGTTATGATACGCAACTGTCACTGCCTTTGGATGAAGACTTCAAGCTAAAGGGATAACCTTCCCAAATACAGTCCCACCAAACGGGGTGACGAACAGGGTCCGCTTTGCCACTGGCTGTGAAATCGATCTGCAGCCGCAACTGCGCGGCGGGAGATAAATTCTTAAGCCCCATTTCTCGGTAACTTGCCGGTCCAAATTGAAATCTCAACGGCCACTTGACAGGGCTCGCTTCAAACCATGAAGATGGTTCCGAAATTCTCGTACCGTGCGCGGGTAAATGTGCGGAATGTTAACACAGCGAAACCGTAACTAACGTGGCCGGTAGCGTGCCAACCAATGCTTGCCTTCTTTACCAAGCAAGCTACCAAAAATAGACCATCTGACAGCACTTTGACAAGTGGTTTTGACTTCCGTCATAAAGGACCTCAGATCAGTGGAGAAGCTGCCCGAAAGCTGCTCTTCAAACGAAGACATCAACAATTTTTGAGCGATTGTTTAGCTAATCCTCTTTCGTCCCTGTTCTCTTCCTTTCTGCCTCTCTTCTAGGTGTTTGTACGAATGCGACTGCACCGTCGGTATCCTCCATCAATCGGATCCTGCGTAACCGGGCGGCAGAACGAGCGGCAGCTGAGTTTGCTCGGGCGGCTGGCTATGGTCTCTATCCACCACCACCGTACGGTGGTTTTCCCTGGCCAACTCCCACCCATCTGTGGTCGCCGGGACAAGGACTACCCAACATGTCGCAGCCTGGTGGTAGTACTACCCCCGGGACGATTGGATCACCTGGTTCCGGTTCGCATGAGACACTCGGTTCGCCGGACGGAAATCGATTAATCGGTAAGCATTTTTCGCGATTCGTGTTCAATCTTTGCTTTGGGAGAGTTCCCGTGGAATACCCAATTACTTACACTTTACCCCGGTCCATTACCACCCTTTCACCATAATAGACATTGAAGGCGAAGACTCCAACAGCCTGGACGGCGATCAACCAAAGTTTAGACGTAACCGTACCACCTTCAGCCCGGAACAGCTCGAGGAGCTGGAGAAGGAGTTCGACAAGTCGCACTATCCCTGCGTCAGCACCCGCGAACGTCTCGCTTCTCGTACCTCCCTCAGTGAAGCCCGCGTACAGGTAACTATCATGCCATTGGGATGGAAAAATTTCCTTCGCTTTCTTGGAACGCCGAAACTGTTCAACGGTTGATACGGTTACGGAGCAAGCTGGCATCCAATATTAGTTTCCCCCCCATTATGCTCCCACCATCTTGCTAACCACGGACGGCCACTTGCTCGTAACCGAATCCGAAACAGAAGAGGAAATTTTTCGCGCTTAGCTATAAGTGTTTGAGCTAATATACTTATAACTTGAACTACTAGGTTTGGTTTTCCAACAGACGGGCGAAATGGCGACGTCATCAAAGAATGAATCTTTTAAAAAGGTCCACCTCGCCGAGCACGCGGTCTGCGGCGGTGGCGGGAACGGCAAGTTCCGCTTTCACCCCTGGCTCCCCGCCGCCGCCGCCGCTGCAGCAGCAGCAGCAACAGCCGCCGCCAGCCGGATCACAGCCGGCGGCGTCGGGTTCAACGGTACCGGCGGCCCTGGCCCATTCCCAGCACCCTTCCTCCGGTTCGCCGGGAGCGGGCCCTCCCCTGTCCGGTCACCACCATCTTCCCCATCATCTGCCGGGGGCGGCTGCGGGACTCCATCATCCGCACCATCCGCACCACCATCTCACCCACCCGCACCATCATGCGCTTCATCCGCACCACTTTCACCAGCAGCCGCCGCCGCCGCCGGGATCGGCGGCTGTCTCGCATCAGCCGGGGGGCACCAGCTCCACCCAGCTGCCACCCCATCACCACCATCACGCGGCCCATCTGCATCCCAACCGCTCCACCTCGCCGGCGGCCCAGGCGGCACAGGCGGCGGCCGCCCTGGGAGCCCAGGCGGCAGCGGCAGTAGCGGCGGCCCAGGCAGCGCAATCATTAGTCACAGCATCAACTCCATTATTAATGGGCGGTGAGCACAGTGCGTTCCGGTCGCTCGTGCCAACGTCGGCGGCGGCCCTTTTCGCGGGCTTGTCGCGCTCGTACGCCGCCACCACCGGGTCCTCCAATCTGGACTCGGCCAGCCCGGCACCGAGCGACGATTCGGACGAGGAAATCAACGTGCACGATGATGACTCAAACGATGAAGCGCGCGAATCGGGTGGAACCGGGCGTCCAACGAACGGTGGCGGTACGCGCCATCGCCGTCGCCGTCGCTCCAGTTCCGTCACCGCCTTTACCGACTCCTCCTCCGGTCCCTCCGGTCCATTGCAACTCACCAAACACGAACGCACACCGCAACAGTGAAGCCTTACTGTGGGGAAAAGGCAGCCATGTTTACCCAGGCCACCATTTCACGCACCCACACGGCCGAAGGACGAACAGAGCGAGGGTTTCGATTACACGCTGCCACCAAAGGAAAATGGCGTAATGGCAGGGTTGCCCCCTGTTTTGTTGGTGTTGGCTGGAAGCCCTTCGTAAATGGAACGCATGGCTGGGGTGCATGCGAACTGAACCAATGCAACACGTGTACAATACCCAACCCTCTCGCTGTGGGTCAGCAAAAAAGGGACGGCGGCATAATGGCGCGGACCATTCGGACCTGCGGAAGGTGTTCATGGCCTTTTTTGATGGCGGTTTGGCGGTGCAAATGCAAATTAATCAATGTTCGCTCGCAACACAGACATGTAACCGTAACCCCGAAAGACGAATGACCGTGCGACATAAAAGTAATACGATAATCAATTTCCCCTCCCTTCCCCACACACTCTTTAACCTTCCCTGCCCCTTCTTTCCCCCAAAAACATGACTGTTCCCCCAGGACTTCAAGGTGAATCAGTGCGGGCTGGTGTAGATTATTTTCATTTGACCCACTCTGCTGTTTCAATTCATTATTCAATTATATATCGAGGCTTCTTATATAAGCAAATGACGACCATTGGCAACAGGGCTGGCTGCGATCGTTCACGGTGACAAAAGCATCAAAAAGGAGAGCGAGATCAAAATGGCGACACAAGTAGGGTAGTGATACTTTACTCTGTAAAATATGTTTGAAAACAACGAAATTTTCATTTAAAAATGTGCATAAATAGACAACTACAAGTAGATAGAGCGATGCGATGTTATCTTTTTCCGTTTAGTTTATGATCCTTTCATAAAACCCGTTCGAACGTAACTAAAATAGATAGCGAAAAATTATAATAACAAACAACAATCGTATGTTAGCTAATTATGTTGCACTGAAATTGTTATTCAATTAACAACAAGCAACACTTGTTCGGCGAGCCAACAGTAAGGGGCACGATTTAGTTGTGAGATTAGACTCGGCGGATGGGCAAAAGTCCGCAAAAGACAAAATACCTGTTATGTGATTAGGTGNAGTAGATAGAGCGATGCGATGTTATCTCCGTTTCCGTTTAGTTTATGATCCTTTCATAAAACCCGTTCGAACGTAACTAAAATAGATAGCGAAAAATTATAATAACAAACAACAATCGTATGTTAGCTAATTATGTTGCACTGAAATTGTTATTCAATTAACAACAAGCAACACTTGTTCGGCGAGCCAACAGTAAGGGGCACGATTTAGTTGTGAGATTAGACTCGGCGGATGGGCAAAAGTCCGCAAAAGACAAAATACCTGTTATGTGATTAGGTGTGCATGGGAACGTGACTTTTGCTAGATTTGTAGTGCGTGTATGAGTGCGGTATACATTAAGGGCGATTTAGACTACTAGCTGCTACATTACTATTTAGGAAGATAATTTAAATCAATTTCTGCTCCCGCTGGCTTTCCTCCCGTGCACCGGTGCACCTTCTCGTTGTGTATGTATGTTCGAACTAAACGCTTCACCCTAGGCAAAGTAGATGTGTAGCAAACACCGTAGCGATGTGGTTGCATGTAATGTTTACAGGTAGTACGCAGGAGGGCAATGTATTGATTTTAAGGCACGTGCTAATTTATGACTAGTTTTAAAGCTCAAACAAGAAACGCTGGACAATGTTCCCAAGAATGGCAATTGATTTTGAAATTCAAATATACTGAAAATAATAACTGAAAATCGTTTCCCGGTTGCTTACCTCTACTATCGATGACACCGCTAGGCTAGGCTGCTGCTCCACAAAATGTTCACCCATCTGTCTCATCTGTCGGTTCAATCCAAACTTTGCCCAAAAGTATGTGATCTGATTGCCGGTCGATCGTACCGATCGTAATACCGACAATCAAGCGTACAATAAAACTCCCAAACAAATGAGCCCAAATTAGCTTGGGCGTTCAACCGATCGAAAGGTAAACTGCAAACTCGTTTAACCGGTGGCAACGAAATGCAACGAGCTCCAAATCGAAAACAAGCCTTCACCATGCGAACAAAACAAAACCAAAAACAAAAAAAGTCGCACCTCTTAAAAGGTATCGGAAAATTCTTCTTTTCCATTCGTGGTTGCCAAATACAGCAGCCAAATGCATTGTCGCCATATTTAGCGCTACAGAGACAAAACCCTCCCAGTGTGTCCCGTTGGGCTGTTTGTCTCTTTTACTCGTTGTTGCTTTTTTTTTTTTCGGTGACATTTGCATAATCTTCACATCATTGCATTACTGCAACCGGGGCGTGATTGCAATCGACGGCAGCAGTGCGTTGCATTTTGTACAGCCCATTTCAAATTCCAATGATTTTCTTCCATTTACCAACCAGTACACACACACTGCTGCTCAGGCTAATGATCATGTCCACCTATCAACACCTTTCCAAAAGGTTCGTCCGTTGCATTACGTATGGTAAATACAATTTTTTGGTGGCATATTGGTACGATCGTTTTGTAGTCTGTTTTGGGGCTGATCTTTTTTATCATTTTTCCGTTCAAGCGTGCTATCCAATGAAGTAAGACCACTCAAAAATATAAGCTCCTACTAATGCTTTATCAGCCACCCGTACACAAATGCGGACCGAAATCCGATCATCAAGATCCGTGGATCCGTTTTTTTGTTTTTGTTTATTATTGTTTCTCTTTTTCTCTCCCAACTTAACCCGACCAAAAACCCACCAAAGTGTTGTTCGTGCGGATTGTATACCTTTTTTTGCTGTTGTTGTTCTCTCACCCCCATAGTCCGCTAATACTCGGAGCCAGCTGTGGTTAAGTGCTCGTAATTTCTGCCAATTTATGACATCAATTAGACCGTGTCCGAAACGAGGTGACAAACGCATCGGCTTAAATCCCACCAAATTGCTCCCGAAAAAAGAGCACGGTGCGTGCGTGCTCGCTGTTTTTTTGTTTTTTTTTTATCACACAGACACACACATTTTTATCACTCTAGCTGTTTTCTTCAGCCACTCGGTCGATATGAGCGCACGCAAGAAAATGCTAAGTAACTGTGCAGTAAAAATGTGTGAAAATACCTATCAAAACAGAATCTCTTTTTTTGATATGCAGCGCTTCGTACGCGGTCAGCGGCCGATTTTGTTTTTCTTTTTCACCACCTAATTAACCATGTTCAGTTCTAAACGATTTATATTCTTCCTTCTCACCAGTGCACAAATTGAAAAAAAAAATGCGCAAAGAACAGAAATTATATCCACCTCGAAACAAAAACCCCAATGGGCCATTTCAGTCACAAATCCCTAAAAATGGTCCCATTAATTAATGGATTTGGCGCCTGCCGAAAGTCGTGAACTTGTGGTGTAAATGAGCATCAAAGTTGGCTGATAATTACTTCCCAGCTCTTTGTGACCCTGTTGCTTGCCAAATGTGCCGCCACAGAGTTCAATTAAAGATTTTGTTTTAATAAATTGGATTAGCGGCTCATTTTCGTATCATCCAAACATCGAAGATGTAGTTTAAAATAAGTTTCCTTGGAGTGCTTCAATTACTACTTAATTCCAATAATAATTACATGGAATCTTTTCTGTATGAGTCCTGAATATAGTAAAATAATATTATAACTAAGAACTATTTTACACACTTTTGTGCACATTCTACCTCCAGTATTCTTCTCTATACCAATTGCACCTGTTTTCCAACAAAGGGAAACGTTTTATTTTTTCTGGAAGCAATATGATGATCAGGCACGTTTCCAGCCTAATATCAGCCTAAACATCAAACTAATGATGATCGTTCCTGGATCATATCAAGCTACACACACAGACGCAACTCGCAACAGATTACATCGCTGCCTAGAGCTCGGTAGTCTGTATCGTAACCCGCGACAAGAGAATTTAGCATTCGGTCGATCAAACAGCCTTGCCTCATATGACGCACCAGCAGCACATTTGATGTCCGCAGGCGAAAAACGTGTGTAGATTATGCTAATGCCAGCAGAAGCAACATACTGCTCAGAATCTGCACAAGGTCTGTGTTGTGGAAGGTTTGAATTGGTGGATGGATTTGATCTAAATCGATAAAAAAAAAGCTACCGGCAAACGAGCGGTGAATGGCACGAGTTCCACTTGTCGCGCTCAAGCAGCTGGCTCGGTACAACATGGGTCGCTAATAAAAATAAAATATTAATTTACCATCTAAACATCACCTGGAATGAATGCTCCGGTTAAGCAGCCCCTTTTTTAAGTTTGTATAATTTGAAAGTTGTGCTTTCAATACAAATGAGCTGCAAAAAAAAAACAGGAATCGAATCGAATATTCATTCAATCGGTTCAAAGGTTTAATGAATTTTATTTTTTTTATAACGAAAATAGAAGTCTGCTGTGACAAAATCGTCAGATAAAATGATCGAAGACCTTCAAAAACTTGATCATCGAATCGTTACCAACGACAAAAAAAAGGCACACAAACAGACATCTTCCGAAAGCGACAGGTGACTCGACTCGATCGCTCCGGTCACACATAAACATCGTCATAATCATTCGACCCGTGATCATAATGTCATCGGCCGCTTCTTTATGCCCATCCTTGATCATCATTTCACGTTTTTTTTGCTGGCACGGCCAACCATTTAGGCATTAGACTTAGGCTGCGAACCCGACTTTATGGCACGTACGACCAAATGGGTGACAAAGCCAACGAAAAAAAACGCACACGAAACCTCCTAACCAGTATCACCCGGAGGACGATCAGATGTCATCGGCGAGCAACCATTGGGCCTGATGCTTGCTCACGATGCTCACAAACCTACCCATTCCGATGTCTTTCAACCTGCCAGCCTTACGCTAACGGGCATGCGCTTGATAACAAAAATATGCCATAAATACATTTTGAAGCAGCCCCAAGCCGACGCGCATGTACGAGAGGCTGCCGAAAATCGCCCCAGAAAAGAATAAAATAACCATAAATTTGCTCCAAAATCTGACAGCTAGCGCACCGATGTGGTGTGGACACACCAAGCGACGAACCTTGCTTAACGCCGCGCAACTTTCGCTCTCGGGCGCTCGGTCGGGTGTGTATGGAATCGTACAGATCCCGTTTCGTGTGTATGGGAGCATTCTGTTTTTTTTTTTACTTCACTTTCGATTGTTCCTTAAGGCGTAGAACGTTTTTGCAAACCACCGACCCAGCTTCTTGCGCTATTTCCCTCCGGAGTCCTGCCCATGGTGTGACGAAAAAGGCGCGAACAAAACCATAATGCCTTTGTGAGCTCATGTAAAGAATGAAAAATTAATGTGCGCACATTCTCCGCCTGCTCGCCTTGCATGCCATTGCTGAAAGTGATCGAGTTCCTTGACTGCGCCACAATAAAACGCAGCAGCAGCAGCAGCAGCAAAAAAAACCCGGAGGATAACAAACAAGCCAGGAAACAGAAATGGATGGGCAGCCTTTTGGGAAGCTTTTGTGTGAGGAAACCGGATAATTTACGATGTATTTTTCTACCTTCACGTAATTAAATTAGGATTACGCCCGAGCCCGCGCAGTTTTGCGTGGAGCACACGACGGAGAATAGGGGAATGGAATTGGGGCCGCGAAACGGGGTGTTAATGAAGGGGAACCAGAGCGCTGGTAGCGATTGCTAACACACTCACTCATGCCGTCGGTCCTAATTTGGGCGACACTACACACCATCGAGGAATTGAAGCTTCTGTTAAGCCTACCGAAAAAGGCTCCCGGTGCAGGTCGGTAACGTGCTGTCCGTACCGTTGTACCGTTGGGCAAACAATGTTCAAACATTGTACACCCCTTCCCGAAATGAAGTGATTCGTAGCCTCACACCATACATCACCAGGCATCCACCGGGTGCAAGGGTGGATCGGGAGATTTTCAACCCGGGTAAGTGTTCATTTGTTTTTCCACCCGGTTTTGGGGAAGGCTTTCAATAAAGCTGACACCTCGATAGAGCGAAGTGTGGACGATTATTGGTTTTCGGTCGATGGCCTAACACGCACCGTGCCCGGCTACAACACAACCGGTAAGCCAAAATCGATCAACTTGAAACTGTTGCTGTTGATCGAAATGGACACCCGGTTGCTGGTCTAAAGTTCAGCAAATTACGCCGTGCAAACAATGGGCGAACCTGCTTCGCCAGTTTGGTCGATGAAGAGCCTATTATTTTTTTGAAATTCCTAATCTACCCCGGGGGCAAGTGATTGTGGCGCCTATGAAACGCGCTGCTTCCAGTACCATATAGCTCCAATGTGCGCGGCAGAAGTTGAGCAGACTCTTTGCGTTGAGTGCCTAATTTAATAATCGAATCGACACAAAGAAAAGCGGAAGATACTTCCATTTCTATTCGTGCGCTTTTGAGTGGCCAATTGGGTTTGCTATTTATGGTTTGAACCGGTTTGGCGGATTACTGAGCATACTTTATGCAAAACTTCATGCTGAATTAAGTTCATAACATGATAACAGCTTAACCGAACTGATTCAGACATTAAGATATTTGGCAGGAGTTGTGTAGCGAGTGTCATTTGAAGAAGGAAAAATACACGATAAATTCGATATGCTATTTTGAGAAGGTTACGCCTAGTGAGACCGACAAACTCTGTACTGATATACGCCTTTGAAGCATGAATTCCTCTAGGTCTAGATTAAAAATGATCAGAATGATTTTGGGTTTGTACGAGTGTTTTACGTTGATCGTGCGGAAAGTTCCGACAGGTTAGGTATGTTACTAGAATGACACCGGACAACCAACGCTCAGAAAGTCTCTTACATTCGCAGAGAAAGTATATAAGTCATGCCCGAGAGCTCGGGCTATTGGATATTGGACTCAAGAGAGACGCATTACGAATCGATTCATAACGCCTCATAAGTAATTGTGAATAATTTTATACACACCACAAAGAGTTTTGAACAGTGAAAGCCACCTTTTGTAATCCATTTGACACAAATTTATCAGGTCACCATCATTCAGCACCGCTTTGTTCTCCCAATATGCTCCCCACAACCTATTTCGAGTTATTCAAATCTAAACAAACAATCGTGACAAACAATACGTTAATGTGCAACCATTCCGCCGAAACAGTCGACACGTTATCTCATTTATCAATCTGTCCATTACATCTCCATTCTTACAAACAACAGTTACATCTCAATCTTCTCTAGCTTCGATTGCCATCTCAATCCACCGCCACGCATCTCGCGTGTCTCTTAACCTCGCACACACCATAGCCGCCACAGACGGCACAGACCACAGACAGCAAGCAAATGCAATTTTCCTCACGGTTGTCTGCCCGAAACCGGTCAGGCTTATCGTTAACAGAATCACGCTTGATTAGGACTGAAAAATTGCACCATTCGTCGCACCGTTTAGCCGGTGGTCGATGGGCTAGGGAGGAACGAGCCTGAACTAACGGCTAATTAATATTGATCACCACGGCATACGGTCGCAGCCCATAGTGAACCGCGTCGTGCCTGTTCCCATGGAGTGAACCCACGGGTAAAATGGGTCGTGTTTAACGCCCTGCCAGAATGTCAGCCCCACGGTGCGATCGAAAATCTCGCTCCGGTTTGGCTCGTACGTCGCTGGTGACACCGAAATCGACCGTGTCCGACCGATCGTTCGGGATAGGGTTGGGTGTGAAAATGGTGAACATCCAGCCATACACAGTCGAGAGAGCTCGTGCAAATCAATTTCGTTCTGTTCTTTCAATTTTAATTAGTACGCCTCGTTTTAGAATACGCTTCTTTTCCCTTGAAATGATGCTGCTCACATCGCTCTCTGACCGCCAGTGGGGAAGTTGAGGTCCATGCTCCGCAGGGCGATTCTCACGGAATGAAGTTGGGAAGGTGAAATTCAATTTACGTGAGGCAAAAGGGTGCATCGAATCGATGAAAGGTGAAATCAAAGTACGCTCGAGGTACGGCGTAATTGAGCCAGGGTGGAAATTGAATTAACGCTAAGCAGCGCAACGTCGAATGGGAAGGAAATCAATTCTGTCCACGAGTTCGTGGTCCGTCGCCGAGTTGCGTTGGTGAATCGGACGTTGCTCACTTGGTGTTCTTTGTGTAAGCTTTTGTATCATCTAGGGAATTATCTGGAGCTGTTGGAGCAAGATCAAGATATATCTAATTTTAGCTGTAACATGAAATTAATAAAGTGCCAAAGGGTATAAATGAACTATTTGTGGTACCACTGTTGCATTTTTGATATCCTTTCAGCTTTTTCATGCTTGCTTAAGGTGTAAAATTATTCATTAAGGACTTAATCCGCGAGGAACAGAGCAAAGACACTCACAAAGTACGCCCGTTTGTCAAATGCCATTTTCGGCGGGTGATATCGTTTCAGATTTCACATTTTTACAACCCCGGTCCAGTAAGCTGGACCATTTTTCCAGCGATAAAATGCTCCCGCTCGGGTCGCTTCCCCGTTTGCCAGCGGTGTAGTAAAAATTTTAAAATCAATTCCACCTCTTCACATCGCTGTCCGACTATCCGAACGCATAATGTCCAGCCCGGAAGGCTGGATCGCTGGCTGGCGGGTCACCCAAATGAGTGAATCTTATGGCTGCAGTTCGCCTTATCATACGGGGTCGGATCGTAAAATACATGAAGGTAACGCATTTCAAGCAATGCGAACACGGTTGAGCTGGAAGCTTTCCAACTCGCTCGTATGCGTGAACGATAGGAAAATGGGCAACAATCACAGGCAACAAAACAAACACAACACACACACACACACAAAAACGCACGAACGACGGACTAAATCTGGCGCACATGTATACGCGACGGTCGGTTATTAGCGTGCAGAACGCGTCGTAAAAGTGGAAGGCAGCATCCACTATCTGCCCGGTCGATTATTCTAATTTATTTAAATTTTACCTCCATAATGTCTCTTTCTTCTTTTTGTTTCTGTGCTCGTAAAGGCGAAGGAAAGGTGCATTATCGATCGTTCCGATCGTTTGGAATTCGATACCGAAAATGCTGATCCACATCGCACTGATGGCGTTCACTCGCGCACCGCCCAAAGTCCCGAATCCCTTTTCTGAGGAGATTTGCCCACCAAAACCAACGCCCGGTTAGGAAGATTGGAGAAGAATTGGTGAATTAAACACGAGACGAGGAAAAAATAAACCCCGTGACGATAAAAACAAACCTGCTCGATTATGTTGTTGAAAAGATCGATAAATGCGTACGTGTGTTTGTGTACGGGTGAGTTTTGGAGACGAAGAGACAGAGCACCTAATTTGTTAATAAATTTTGAATTAAATAGCATCTCGAAGTGGCCCAATGGCACCGAAGCAGTTCGGAACGATCCTGAGCGGTACCTTTTAGTGGTGTTATAAACGATCTCCGATTCTCAAAGCTGTATGTTCCGTTTCTTTTCCTTCTCTATCTCTCTCTCTCTCTTTCTCTCTCTCTCTCTCTCTCTCTCTCACTCTGCTTCTTCGTCCTTTCCCATTTTCCGCGACTCATCCGAGCTTCAACCCGTTGCGGGATAAATCTCTCAATCAGTGCAACGATTTTATGCTTATGCTTGTGCACAGAACGAGCAGCGCTGGACGGAAGAAAGTGTCCCAAACCGCCGTCACCAACGTAACGGACCGGAATGCTCCGAAATCATCCAAATAGTGGCAGTCGGTTTCTAGCTCCCGGCTCGTTGGAATCTATTAAGAGATCACCCCGTGCATTGGTTTGACTTCTTAATGTGTTTGGCACGTCGGGAAGGCAGCATCGAAGCGCTCTGATCTGACCATACCCGTACCGCATTACGGGTTCCACCCGGTTCTACCATACGGAGGACGGAGAACGTAATTTATGGCACCAAACATTCTTTCCGCTCGTGACATATTAACGAATGGACACGCTGTGGACCGTCATCGGCTGTGGTTTGTTGATTATTTGATTAAGCTTTTGTTTATGTTCGGCCATAAAATACAGAAATTTTCTAACAACATGCCAGTGTGCGAGACCGTTTTTCTACTTTTATGGGTGATAAGAAGCGTACAATGGGAGTATAAATGTGGAACTCTGTTAAGGTAGTTCCATAAAAAGCTTTTAGACTTAACTTTCGGTATTCTGACGATGACTAAGATGGGTTTGTTGAATTATTATCTTACAGCAGCTGTTTTAAATGCTTTTTTGTGATTGATATTGTTAGCAAACAGATGAAATTTGGAAACTTTCATATAAAAATTAAAGAAAAAAAAATCTTTTTCTTTAAATCAAAAACAGAATCAATCACACAAACGCATTTTTTTCCTTTCGATGATTAGAGCAGCATTTTGATGTTGATAAGCGAATGAGAAACGTTGGAAACAACGTTTAACTACTCCCGCGATAGGTCACTCTAGCCGACGCTGCCTGCATGCCGCTCGACGATGAACGTGTTTGAATTAATTTTCGATTTTATTTCACCTTATCGTAAGTCCGTTCCGTCGCACGAACCGTGCCGAATCTGTTCCAACCACTTCAAGCTCCGGCTGGAAAGAAATGTGTGTCGCAGCATGTTGCCTTATTTTATGGCATTCTACCCTGCTTGGAACTGTTACATTTTCACACACTAAACAAAACAACACCGATACCAATACAACAAAAAAAACGCATTCAGCATTCCAATCGTAAATGCAGCCACGGCCAGACACGACGGTACCGCATCGTCGATTCGTGAAGTATAAAAATCAAACCAATTACCCACCGATTCCGATCGCTGCTGAATGTTTCGATTGCTGCTGGATATTGAGATCGATTTTTTTGTTTCTCTTTTTCTGGTGAAGACAACCAAGAGACAAAAAATAAACACACACACACACACAGAGTGCGAGAAAAGGTGCTTTGGGTCCTGACCAGAAGCTAATGAAGCGTTTTGGAGGTTGAAGGCTATTAGGCTTCTGGCCGCGAGACACCACTGTCGGTGTTACGGATCTTATTAGTTCGGGTTGCCAGTGAACAAGATAAGCGACCCGACACTCCGTTCAGTCCAGCCGAAACGGTCAACGTGATAATATCGACTTGGAAATAAATTCACTCTTCGCTTTACACAAGTGACGAAAAAAACATCGAGGCAGTTCAAATTGTTAACCTTGCAAAGCAAATTAAAAACCCATTCGCACAGCGCAACATACCACAGGGGTAACGTCATTTTTACGGGTACGATTTTCGCTCCCCAAGGGGAGCACAATCAACCGTCCGACCGTCCGGACCGACGGGTACTAATCGGTGAGCGAGTAAAAGATTGCGACATTGCATGCAGCGATGCATTTTCGTCACCTTTTTCACACGTATTCAACTAATTTTACCAAGCGACCAAGCTTGAGCGTTCGGGTGTAAAAAGCAACAGCAACGAACTCGGTCGGACCAGCAGGACCAGCACGACAAACAGTTCGCACAAACTTATTCAAATTTATTCGCTGTCGAACAATCTTATTAAAATGTTAAACAATTTTCCACGTTCCACGGCGTTCGCATGGTGGTGCCGTTGCCTTCCCGAAGGTGTTAATTCGATTATCTGCCACAAAGCGCTGGTAGCCATCCTTGCGCAGTGTGGCAGTAAGCCAACGCGAAAAGAACTGCTCCGATTGTTTGGGAAAGATTAAGCACCTTATGCACAAAAACCCTCTCCCACTAACTTGGAAGACTTACAGAACCTTCTCCTTCGGTTGGAATTCGTCCTCCCAAAAGCCTTCCAACCTCACCGACACATAAGTGTAAATGGGTCAGCTTTGAGTCACTCCATATTGTAGTTCAAATCGCCATTTAAAGTGAACCGTACGCTTAAGAGGTTTAATGTACTAGACGAGCCACACACACACACACACAAAAAAGCGAAGACACTAAAAACAAGGTGTTTAGCTTTAACGCACCGCAAATTAAGACATCAACGCTCAGCTTGCCCAACGATAGTCATTACCTCATTTAACGTCCACGTGCGCTTCCCGAAGTGTGCGCGTTTCACGTTTGATAAAAACCAAACATCATAATAACCATAACCAACGGTTGAGAAAGAGAGCGATAGAGAGAGAGAGAGAGAGAGAGAAAGAGAGAGAAGAAAAAGCGGAAAACTGTCAACTGTAAAACCGCGTGTGTCCGGCCATCTTTACACTTGATCTATTTTCGAGCTAAAAAGGCAACATGAGCCAAGTCCACGCTGCAGTACGAACTAATCCATGGGTTACTCGTTCACTCCATCGTTTAAGTCTTTTGTAGACGCATTTTGTTTCTGCCCTTCCGACACTTTCTACTCTTTTTATTGCTTTCCTATTCCGCTTCTCTCTCACTCTCTCTCTCTCTCTTTCTCTCTCTCTCTCTCTTTCTCTCTCTCTCTCTCTCTCTCTCTCTCTTTCTTTTTGTCTCTCTTTTATCCAACAACAAAACGCCACAAACGCGACAAAAGTAAAACAAATTAATCCATTAGTGTTTTATTCTCCCTTAATAATCGCGCTGCGAGTAATCGTCATGTGTACGACGACAATCGTTTACACACATCGGCCGTTTGCTTGTTTCTTCATACGCTTTCTTCCTACTGCTCGAGATAGTTGAAGTGAGACGTTTGTTCCAAGGTGAAATATACATATACATAAAACCCTTTTTTCTCCAGTCTCCTTCACTGTCGCCTTTTTATGTGTGGCTGTTTTCATTTCTCCATCACGCACGTATCTCAATTCTTGTTTGGTGTTAAAGTGTTTTAGGAGGAAGAAGGAACAGATTCCACGAATGCTTTAGGTGACTGAGTTTTGGTAGCTGTACCGTAATGGAGCTTTTTTTTTGGAAGCTCTGCCTGTCTGCTGTTATCTCTGCTGAGAAAAGCCACCTTTAACGTCTTAACGAAACGTATGGTAACACTATTTTCTTTACTTTGTCAAAATTACACAGAATCATCTAGCTTCAACAAAACCTTTTATATTTGCAGCACCGTAAATCGACAACAACACTTTTCTCAATGCACTGTACATCAATACACCAAACGTTGATCGTCTTACATTAAACGGTCGATCCGATTACACTGACCCGCTCGTGTTCCTCGCGTTTTATGGCACTTGCATCATAAAAACCATTCACTCAACAAACGAATCATTTCGATCGGAACCAAACAACATTTCGGCAGCGGCCCATCATCGATGCCGCCCCTAGCCGACCGCGAAGCCACCACCAGCAATGGCACGGAACAAATATTCCCTTGTTCGTTTGCCATCGCGTACGACAAACATGCAAAACGGAAAAGGCCAGTCAAGCCCAGAGTGCACAAATTAAACTTATACGACGATGATTATCAAACACTCCACAAACTAGCAACATTATAATTTGGCCATATTAAGTTATAAAAGCGCTCGTAAACGCTCGCCCTGGCAGTGTCGTAAAGTGGCAGCCAAACAGACACAGAGCCACAGAAATTAATCACATATCACGGGCCGCTTGTTGTTTGCTCGTTTTCGTTGCAAAACACTGTGGAATGGTTTGGTGCGGCTTGGTGTTTGTGTGGCCTGTTTCTTCCTCTTTTAAAGCCATCCGAGTTTATTTGAGTGCATGATTTTGGCGCAAAATTGAGATTGCAAACTTTTTCTTCTCCTTTCGGCCGATTTGTTTCGTCAACGCTCTGCAGAACTGGTTGTGCGGATTGAAATGCATTTTATTGCATGGGATGATTGAAATCAAAAATATTACCCATGTTTGTGTGATTTAATTTTATACAAACAACGGAATAGAAATATTTACACAATATTACTCACGTCGAAATGAGTAAATTTTCATTCGAACAGAACAGTAAAGCATAGCAGAGATAGCAAATCATTTTACAAAGCAGATCGATTTCATATCCCCCGATCGGTGTCATTAGCGTATCAGCTGCTTATGATCGCAACCATCATCACCTTTCATTGGCATTTCCAACCAGATAAACGATGATCGCCATCGAAAACGCGTTCTAGCACCCTTTTAAATCGTCGCTCGCTTCCATTTCACCCGTCCCAGTGGTTGGAATCTGATTGTTTTCGCACTTTCCACTCCGAAATGCCTTTCCCCGCACGATTCCTCGTTGCAATCATGGTGAACGTTTTGCAGCGAGTTTAGTTAATCGACTTCCTTAATAATCGTTTTGTGCCTTTCGCCTAGAAACGGGCCAGCCCTACTGTCAGCACCGCATCATCAACCCATCAGCTGCAGGTCCTAACACATTCTTCCCTCGGCTCGAGTGTGTTCGAGTCCGGCAAGATAACAAATGAAATGCTTATAATCGGTTTTACAGCATAAATACATACACGCGAACCATCGTTGCGCCTTGACACGTCGCGGCCAACCATCTCCACCCGCCAGTGCTCCTGCGAGCGATGAGCAAGCAGAAATGGGTGAGAGAATTATCAAAATCCATTCGTCCCTTGTATCCCCTCCCCCTCCTCCCCACTCACAACACTTCACCCATCCCATGCACACTTCCCCCTTACATCCTCCAAAAAGCGGTACAGCCACCTACTTTAGAGGCTGGATGGATTGCGGAGATTCTCCGCCCGGGGTTGCGCTTTGGTAGCGAATCGGTAACAATAATATCATGAAATATTGCTGCTACCTCACGAGGTTCTCCGTGTGCCTGTGACTGCCACCCCTGGGCCACCTTCCCACTTTGGTTTGGCCGGTGGGCGGGACGTACCTGAAACGCACCGAAGAAAGCTGCCGAATCATTGATTAATCATAATTCATCGGTGTAAATCGATAAATATCGTATCGCATCGATCAGTGCGGGACGCTGGGTTAATGCCGGCGTGGCTGAGGTGTATACATGTACCCACAGGGCGGGGGTTTTGTGTTTTCTGCAATCCAAAGCGCACAGAGAACAGCCGTGCATGGGGTATATTATATCTTGATAGCGGTACACATGAGTAGAGTTTGAATTTTGAAAGTTGCCCAACTGTACGGTCGACCAGCAAACAACGACGGCTACACTGCGAAACTGCGTGTCCTACAGCCACTCAAACAAGCATCAGCACGGCATCATCGACATCGGCTCTTACACCATTTGCCACTCAAATCATCATAAAATAACCATTGACCTCCGTACAGCTAGGCTCGAGCGGGCAAATGAATTTAACGCACTTGCTTGTTTCCTTCTGTTTCACCACCAACCGTCCAACTCGGCCTGGCCTGGCTACTCTTCACACAGGGGTGTGCTAATAAGCGAATAATACGTTTGCCTATTTCACTCGCCCAGACACCGTAAAGTATATCCCGAACGCACGGCCCAATCTGTCGCCAATTAGTGCTAACCGGGGTGTAAAATGTCATCTGCAACCGTTGCCCGACACTTCCGCGGCGTAAATTGTACGATTAAAGCTATCTACTTAATGCAATGCTCATTGGATTTGCCACCCTCTCAACCACTGCTGTCGCTCATTTTGCATCCTCACTAGGCAACTGGGAATGGACGGAGAATGAGTTTGATCTTTCGTGTTTTCTTTCCAACCTGTGTTCCGGTTGAACGGGCGGCCTGTCCGCTCAGTAGCACAGGTGCCGATTTCATGTCGGTTGAAGCTCACCTAGCACGGGTTAAGCTTTCGAGTCGTATATCGGTGCGACAAATCTACTGATGCACACGCTGTACTGTGCCTATCTTTCAACATCTTTATGTTTCCGGTTTTATTTCAAATCAAGTAAGCAGATAGGAAGAGGAAAACAGAAATTATTACCAACCGACCGTGCGAAGGGTGTTGAGAGCATGCGTTAAATGTGAAATAAAGTTAAATTTTTATATTCATTTTTTTACGACACCTCCGAACAATGTAACGCTTTTAGCCTTATCTTGATTGTTAGTAGATTTTTTTTCTCCCCAAAGCCTTCTAAACCGCCATAAGCTTTTCGTACAACTTCACACCACAAATAGCAACTTAACAGCAAGAATAAGAACAATACGTCGATAAAACATGTTTCAGTACAATCCAGATGACACGATTAACGGAACAGTTTTGCTAGACGATGACTAACGAACCTTTCGATCGACACGTTTCGATGCGCGATCGGTACATTCATCGCAACGAAACGGCAAAACACGGCACCAAATGTACACAGATGAAAGAAAGGAAAGCAACACGCCAAAACAACAGCAACACAACCGGGCACCCAATTTACGTTCTAAATAGTGTGAAATTTTTATTTAGAAAAATTACCTATTTAACCGAATGACTGATGAATGAGGTAACGCCCCGCGCAACGCGCCACAAAGCAACACGCGAGAGCGAGAAACAATAGATTTCAATGCGTGATTAAGCAACGAGAAGCCCCTGTAAGCTCCCGGTTGTACCGCGTTGATGGATGGTGGAAGGTCAGGAGTGAGCGGATCATTCGATTCGAACCGTTCGGTTGTTACTTTTTTTCTACACTACCTTCTTATAGTCTGCCTTTCTCTAGGGTTTGCTATAGAATGTTGGCTGCTATGCTGGTGGACGAGTGAGACGATACCGATTCGTTGCGTCTTGTTTCCAATGCACGAAAATTGCTGCAAAATCAGATGAACGAGCACGATGAGTTTACAGAATTGAATCGAACACCTTTCTGGGTACGGGTCCACCTTTCGAACTGTGGTAGCAATTTACCACCGGTTGACGAGGCATTAATGGGGTGTAGTTCTATTCTCACTCGATCCCTGCACACCGCCACCTAGTTTCCTGCCCATCCCGAACGACCGGACCTCACTCTGAAGGATCGTGTTATTTTCACCAATCAATCGTTTTCTAGCAGACTGCTTTGTGTGAATGATATCTACCCGGTGCCTTGGTCGCCGAAAGACGGGAGGATGAAACCGAATAAATCGAAAACTAATAACAACAAACATCAACGGAACACTGATGCGCTCGGTGAAGATAAGGACGATCGACAATGGCGTGCGGCGGCGGCGGCGGCGGCGGCGGCGAACGCGATCACCGCGATCGAGATGGGCGCTGATCGATCGATCATGCCGTGGTGAGTTCCCATGTTTCGAGGCGATGACGGGCGGACTCATTACGCGTACCCATCACGGATGATAATTAATTGGATTTTATCGCCAGTCAGAGTGCGACCGAACCGAGCAGTGGGATGCGAAGAAGAATATCCTTTGATGGTGATAGTGTTACCATTTATTGGTGAATATTTTAAATGATGATGACAGCAAACACTAAACATTGTTTTATTACCAACACCTAGTTTAGTTACTACATTTTGGAAGAACTACGCATGCACCTGTTAATTAGTAATTATTCGCCCTAATAACAATTACCGCAATTTAAACGATTCCTTTCTTCCCACATTCGCAGCTCCGTTTTCTGCCCTTTTTTAAAATGCGAACGGGTGTTGCAACACCATCAACTTCACACCTTTTGCCGTAATCTGCATGACGTAAATTAGAAAACAGCTTGCAAACAGTGCACACAGGATCGCACAAGCATTCCGCATGTATAGAGCCAACAGTAACCAACGAACGAACGAACGAACGCTAGATGCCAGCCGTTATGCTCGAGCTCGAATCTCACACGCCGAACGGAGAACCCTATTGGGCTTAATTGATTAGAATGTGAACCTCGCGGGGAATTAATTAATTGAGTTAGCGAGAAATTAACATAAAAATGTAATGAAAACTGTCCGCGCGACTGATCGTACCGATGTTTGTTGCCGGTGTGAAGCGCATTCCACCCGTTTGCTAGATAATCTGTTAGCCCTCGTTTCCCCGGTTGGTTGGCTTGGGGTGTAAGTGAGCATAGCAACCGAACCCCGAACCCGACGCGTCCGAACTTCCGACGTTTAGAGCAACTTTATTTGTTTTCAGTGAATTATTGCCTTCGAAGCGAGCGAGAGAAGGGCCGGTAGGGTAGAGGTACGGGAGGAGCTCGATTAGTTGCCTTCCCAGATGTTGTTATTTTCCTACACCCTACACACAAGCGGAATCTGGTCCTGCACGGTTTGTGTCGTCGCTGAAACGTACCACAGCAAGCGAGCGGGTTTCGTGTCTAATAGAGCACGCAAATCTTTCCACGCTGCCCAAGATCAAACTATACCCGGAATCCTTTCGGTGTTGCCAACGGTGGGTGTGGAGTGTGGTGACAGGACGGCAGGACACGAAACGACGAAAATGAGAACAGAAACAGATAAGAGAACCGTTGAGCTTTCAGTAACTGCGCTGCAGCACGCTTTCTTACGACAGCATGCGGAGACTTCGGCGAGCGTCCCCGCGACGAACCGCGCCGCTAGACCCCGGGGACTGATTATGGCTGTTTTATTTCTTAATTTGTTGATTTGGTTTGTCTTGTGGCTTAAGCTCGGCACCGGCGACTGCTGCCGATGGTTGGCAGCTATTTGTCTCGCTCTCTCTCTCTCCCTCGCTCGCTCCGTTTCCCATTCCCATTGCCCAAATCGAAACCATCCAGGGTTTCCAGGTTGTGAGTTGTTTTAATGTTCAACTGTCTGCGCCGTCCCGGCTGTGTTGTGCTGTGCTTATAAATCTGAAATAAATAATTAAGAAGTTAAATTTCAACACCTTTATAATATCGTCTTTAAACAGTGTACCGGGAGTATTCGCTTCGCCGAACGAAGATGAAGTGTTGCGATACGATTCCGTTGCGTTTCCGTGGAAATGCTTTTTCGGTTGCCCTCTGTAACATGTGACCCGGGGCAGGCTAATTTGAACATCGAATCAAATTAAAGCGCTTCACTCGCGCTGGATTGTTTCACGGAAAGCACATTAAAAGCACCTAATACGAGACGCGCTAACCACGCCAGACTCATCGCCTATCGGTGCACAAGCCGACGCGCGATCGCTCGTGAAAACAATCACCATTAAACTATGGCAGAGGCGCAAATTAGCAGCCCGCAAATCAACGATGAACAACCGTCATCCGTACATGGGTGGATTTGATCGGCAATGCGACACTTTGTATCTTCACATCCCTTCGCAGGAGTGGGAATTTAATGGGAAACGAATGGCCAGGGAAAGGTAGAAGCGCAACAGGCTTTCGGATGTGGTGAATCATTCCTACCTGCGCTTAAATTAAACATCTTCACTCCAACCGAAGGAAACCGATCCAGATTCCAGTTTGAGAGAACCAAAGACAAAAACAAAAAGCCTCCATTGGCACCTCTTCGGAATGCTCAAACGGCTTCTAGCAACCCGTTCCACCTACCCATTTCCACGTTTCCCTTTCCGGCGATCGGTGGGTTCTGCTTTTTTTTTTATTTATTTAGATGCTGATAAAGTTTGCTTGTTCAACATGTGGCATGTAACCATGGTGGAAACGGAATGAATATGGTCACCTTTTACGATCGCCTTCTGGTCTGGTTGTGTGTGGACGTTTCGGTTTTTCGTCTCGGAACCGTTTTCGTAGCACGATACACACATGTGGCGCACATACAGTGACCCGTGGTTGGTGTTTCGATGGTAAGATCAGTACAGACACAATGGGCGAAACCCATTGGAATAGGACAAGAGTGCATAGACTTTAGGTGCTTATTATCACATGAAATTTATTATTTTGTAAAAAAAGATATATTTTTAGGCTATTTTGTCTATAGTTTATCACGATTTTCTTTGTAATGCTAATACAATGCGCTTCAATTGCAAACACTCATCCAATATAACGGCAACACATTAATCATTCGCACTGTTGACCACTGCACGTCGACTACTAAACAGTGTGCATCGAATGGAGGCGCCCCATTTGGTCATCGTCAGGCGATTTCAGAAGCGACAGTGCTACTACCCCATCTCATCTTCCCCCACTAACATCGACCCTTGCGCTCGCCACATCACGCCCTGGAACTACGAACGAACGAGGAGAACTATTAAAAATTAAGAAATAAAAATAAAATCCAAACCCAAAGCCACGCTAAGACCGTTCCGATGAGTCCTGTACATTTATTCTTCGCTCTGTTTTATCCTTCTTCCGCGTTCACCGTTTCTGTTTACACCCCGGGGTCTGGAGATGCGTTCTGTTGTACGCTTGCCGTTTGGTGTTTTATTATTATTGTTTTCAGCTCATTGCAACGCCACTCGGCCTTTTGATCGCCTTTCGCTTTATTTACGTCCCGTTTCTGTGTGTAAGTGGCCGGTTGGCTTACAAATATGCGCACACGTACAACCTCCCACTCGCGAGGGTGAAATTAAATCGCACCCACTTCTTAGTACCCTGAAAAGACATAAATTCTTCACTCATCAGTCAGTCAGGGAACGGCCCATCACGGCAGCAGATGGGCAACACCCAGAAAAAGCAAAAAAAAAAAACAAGATGCAGAGCTGAAGCTGGATCTCCGAAAACCAATCTAAAAGCGGTCGCTTTTCAGGGTAACACTCACCACCGTGGACGCGGGCCCGTCACCCGTGGTCAACTTTCTACTGAGCAAACAGTTTATCTTTTCAACCATCCTCCATCGCCACCACCGGGCACTAATGAGTTCATAAAAATTCTATTAGTCTGGTTAATAATCTTAAATCGTGTTCAGTAAAACAAAAAGAAACCGTTGTTGTTTTGGGGGAGTGTGTTTTCTGCCTCTCTCAACTTCTTCCGTTGAAGGTTGAAAGGTTGCCACAACCAGCACAAACTACTCGATCGCTCGATCACCCTCGATCACCACCAAAGCCTTTTGAGCGTTTGGGTTAACCTTGTCGGCGAAATGGCTCCTTTGGCGCCCGTAGCCCACGGCTATCCCGTGGAGTGAGATTATTTTACAACCATCCCAAATCACCGGAATCCTCTGGTTCGGAACCGAAATGCTGTGTTATATGGCTGCGGACACAGCTTATCCGCGGGTTCCCTACTTACGGGGCAATGCAAACGATTTTCACATCCCAACAACACACAACAGTCGGCATAAACAACGTGTTTGTGCAAATTTGCTGCACAAAATCATTAACGAAAGCGTTTCGCACGATTTGCAAACATCATGATGAACGCGAACGCTGCGGACGGAAGTTTTACGATACGGAGTCTGTACGGCGTTGTTCTTTTTTCAGGGCTTTTTACGAGCCGGGATAACAAGATGCGGCTCGTAAAGTTATGCGACAAGGCAACTGCGAGACGGAAGAAACTGTTCCCACAGAACTGTTGAAGGATAAAGTTTCATCAGAGGTGAAGCTATTTTTTGTCAGCAAACTTTCAAATCGATCGCAACAGACGACTTTTTTCTAGGAAATTGGGTCAGGTTTCCGAATTCTAGACTTAGTTTTGCTATTAATTTTAAACCCGTACTTCAACGTTGCTGCCCAAGGACTTATGCACAGGGTGACACATGTTTATGTCTCCTTTACTTCATTACTTTACTTCATTAAATTTCATATTGTTAGGGCTAAACTAATAATTTCTAAAACAAACCCTACGATAGACAACTAGACCGTCTACCACGACTACCAAAATGTCCTTCAATGGACTATAGCTGGTCTTGAACTTGAAACGCTTTCCAGGAAATTGGAACCGGTCCTTCACCGGCCGTATGCCGTATCCTTTCTCATAATTCTCCCTTTTCTTCCGACAATATGCAATACCCCAAGCAAAATACCATACTCCAGTGCAGACATTTGGCCACTCTCACTTACAGATCCCGCCCCACCAGGCGTTCGTCCCAAAACTGTATTGTGCGACGGTGATTAATTAATGTCAGCATTAACATGTGCTTGCGCAACGTTCGCTAATTTTGGCACTTTTGAGGGAGGCGACCTGCTCACCTTCGTACTCTCCCTCCACGACTGACATCACATCGCAGAGAGAACTGAACCAGAACTTGAACAACCTGGGAGGGAAGATTTTTTTTTTTGCATTTGTTTGTCCTTTTTGGCAAATGAAGCCCACCAAAGGCTCTTGGAGTGTACGATGGTTCGGCGCATCGTACTGGGGGGGACCGAGTACTACGTCAGCTGAAGCTCGGAAGAGATGATTTGTGCGGTGCAGGCAGAAGCAGTTCAAATTTCCAAACCGCGAAATCTTGCGGGTTCCCTGCGTATCGATTATTCTATACGGCCTGGCGTGCCTTTTTTTTCTATTACGCTCACCATCACCGTGGAGAAGCGAATGTTTGCGCTTAACGTTTTTAACACCCTTTTCGTGCGTTTCGGTGAAAATCTGACGCCTGTTTTGATTTATGAAACCGGCTCTGCTGCAGCCAGCCGGGGTGGAAACGATTGTTTCCACCGAGTGGCCGTGATATCAGGTAACACAACAGGCAAACGGTGCATGCCTGCCCTTATTGGAGTGCGTTTGAGCAGGAATGCTGATTGATCTGAAGCTGACGGCACGAGCTTCCTATTCTGCATGTCCAAAGATGATGCGTTACAGTTAAAGGCGTCTTATGACCTGTAGCCGAGCGCTATTTGTATCCCTTTGAGCGGCTTACAGCATGGAAAAGATACAATTATTCTGGAACCATCAGCTCGTCGTGCGTGATAATGTTGATCGACACCAGTTGCAAACAACTGATAGAGGTACCAGAGACTTCCACAATTACTACGTTTTATAGCGCTCAGTATACTCTCTTTGAGTAAGAACGCTATGAGACATCTTCAAAAGAACTCATCTGCATCGGATCTGCTCTGAAAGCCTAGCCCAACAACCTGATATGATGCGGTCAGCGTACATTCACCAACCTTCGCCAACAGACCAGACAAAGTTCCAACTGACGTCGAGTTTGCGCTTGAACCCATCGGATTCCTGCGGCGCACGCACAACCATTACAATCAACATTCCAAAACTGTTGCGCGAAATGTCCGAAAACACGCTACCGAAAACTGCCATCCGTCCGCACGCCTACGCTTCACACGTGCGTCCTACGCGCGAGAAACGCGCGCGCGCACACACAATCGCACACGCAACAAACCATTATTGCGCCCCCGGACCGTCTGGAAGGCCGGTTTCTTGTTCTTCCCTTCGGACGATCGGATGAGTTGGCAACATTTCACTAAATCTGTGTAATCATATCCAATCGGAATTGGAGGGAAAATATTTTTCAACACAGCTCATATCGATTAGTTGCGGCGCGTTTGTTCCGCATGGCGTGGCGTGATTCCGTGATTTTTGTTCCATTCCTTTGCAGCAAACCATTACTGCTTGCTTTCTTTGCGCATTCGTATTTCTTCGGCACCATACTCACGCAGGATCGTTGCTGTGTTTCGATCGCTTCCCCCCTCCCCCTCCCAATCATGCGTCAATCCGTGCACGTGGTGAGATTAATTTATTACTCGCTTATTGTCTGCTGTCAACGCGATGCTTCTAACGGTTCGGGTATGTTTACTCCATCCCCAAATTTAAAGTTTCATACAGCTATTAGAAGTTTACTGGTTGCTCGGTTTACTTTACAAATTATCTAGTTCAATATTTTCTTCACAGTTTAACGAAAAGATTATTATTACAATAGTTTTGATTGATTTTAGGCCATTGTTTAGGTAACATAGAAGAAGACTTTCAACAACAACAAAAACTGTCCTTCTACAGCTTCGCCGAAATCTAAAGCAGTTAGTACGAACGATAAACGACAGTTCTTCTGTATGACGATCACATAACTTACGGCTAACCACCGTTTCGAAGCAAGCCAATAATTTGTAGATCAATCCTTCTGGTATCCTAAAGTTTACTCAATAGATAAGCATTAGCCGGCTGAGGATTCAGCCGAACCTCTCCCACTCTCCCTCCCTCTGTCCTGCTCCCATAATCGGAAATCCCATAATTCCTGCGTCCTCTAGCGTGCCCATTTTCGTTGACCGCTGGTGTTGCTGTTACTGGTGCCTCTAATTTGGTGTTTGTTTTATCTATCCGCCTGCCATTGTGTGTTTTCCTCTGCCATGCTCAACCGGGACCGATCCAAAGGCACCCAAAGCCGCCTAATTAAATTGATAACGTGCCTCTCCCGGTCGCGCTCAATTCCTTTCGCTGCCTTTCTTTAACAACAATAATAACAAACATCCAACACAATCCTGGTGACATTTAATGTGTCATAAATTACGAGATTTCTCATGCATATTCACACTCTCGCATCTTATCCACCCTTCCTTGCTTCCCCTCCACCCCCCGCCACCGTCTGTCCAGCATTTGGTGTTGTTTTATTTTTCTCCTTTTTTTCTGTTTTGCTTTTCGAGACCACTTCATCCGCAACCGGTCAATGCTCATAGACCGTTTTCCAAAACGAGCTCACAAATCGTGTCCACACGGTGCCCACCGATGCGAGCAGGCCGGCTTGAAAGCGTAGGCGAACCGAATCCTCGATCGATTCCACGGCCGGTTGATCGGAATGTGTTTCGAGGCGCGATCGGTTGCCTAAAAGGTCTTTTCGATAACGCTTCAATCTGCATGTCGTGTGACATCGCCGTGTCACTTTGCCCAGGTTTCGGTTGCGATGGAAATAGAGCCATCATCGTTAGACTCCGCACCACTCCGATGCACACCTCCGGGTACGGATGATAATGGGCACCGTTTCCAACCAGCTGATAAGACACCTTCTTACCGTGCCCGTGACAATGGTTTGGAAAATGGTGGAAACACTCGCCATAGCAGCGGATGGCTCAATCAAGACGGTTGGCGCTAGAAAACAAGAGCCACGGTCGTTTCGCGGCTGATAAATCGGTCGACAGTAGGCAGCGATTAGTTTCGGGGCGGTGCTCCAAAATTGGGAAGCTAATGCTTTCTTTTGTCGGGGTGTTCAAACGAAGCCAGCTTAAGTGCAGTTGTCTAAGCATAATTTATCTTCAACGAATATTATTGCGTTATAGAACGGACACAAGCGCAAGACAGACATTATAAGATATGATTTTTAAATGTGACATTCTCGTCTAGACACTACCGTCAATGTGTTAATGTTTTTTCTAACATTTGACTCTAATATAAGGGTTTTGGGCTACAAGCCAAAATTTCCAGAAATGGCAATATTAACCCAGCAGGTCGTTCCACCTTCTAATAAGAAAATAAACCCTAATAAGATGCACGAACATACACATTTATGATTCATCAGCACAAATTCCGAAAGAAAAAGCGCAAAAGCGCATGCTAAAGCGGAACCACTCTGTGTATGAAGTGTCAACGAGCTGGTGACGGTTGGGTTTGCCAGTTTTAAAACTCATTTTCACGCGATCTGCCGACACCGTTGGAAGCGGATCATCACGCATCCAAATCGATCCAGATACGTATATGATCCGACGGGCGACACACATTAGCTCACCTGATAGCCGCTGCCAGCTTTCAGGGTAGGAGACCCAACAAAACAAAAAACAAAAAGTGATCAACAAGATGACATCCAAGCNCACGGTCGTTTCGCGGCTGATAAATCGGTCGACAGTAGGCAGCGATTAGTTTCGGGGCGGTGCTCCAAAATTGGGAAGCTAATGCTTTCTTTTGTCGGGGTGTTCAAACGAAGCCAGCTTAAGTGCAGTTGTCTAAGCATAATTTATCTTCAACGAATATTATTGCGTTATAGAACGGACACAAGCGCAAGACAGACATTATAAGATATGATTTTTAAATGTGACATTCTCGTCTAGACACTACCGTCAATGTGTTAATGTTTTTTCTAACATTTGACTCTAATATAAGGGTTTTGGGCTACAAGCCAAAATTTCCAGAAATGGCAATATTAACCCAGCAGGTCGTTCCACCTTCTAATAAGAAAATAAACCCTAATAAGATGCACGAACATACACATTTATGATTCATCAGCACAAATTCCGAAAGAAAAAGCGCAAAAGCGCATGCTAAAGCGGAATCGCGCTGTGTATGAAGTGTCAACGAGCTGGTGACGGTTGGGTTTGCCAGTTTTAAAACTCATTTTCACGCGATCCGCCGACACCGTTGGAAGCGGATCATCACGCATCCAAATCGATCCAGATACGTATATGATCCGACGGGCGACACACATTAGCTCACCTGATAGTCGCTGCCAGCTTTCAGGGTAGGAGACCCAACAAAACAAAAAGTGATCAACAAGATGACATCCAAGCCAAAGTGAACGCAAATCGGCCACAAACAAATGTCCCCTAATTTAGGCATAAATTTTGCTGCCCCGAATGCTTTGCTGCAGCCGTCCGTAACACTTTAACAACAATTTCGCGGATGCGACAAACGAGCAGATCGGCGGTGTGCTTCTATTTCCGCTTTTGCGTCTTGTTTTGTGTGACGACGGTGTTCAGTTGCACACCGGGATCAAGTGAAGCGGAACACATTTGCATAATTTGCACATTAGCGTACGTTAGCCGGTTCGAATCCCGCCGAAACTGCGGACGGAGTAGATTTCCTTTCCGATCGATCGCGAGTTGCAATAGTGGACGCCATTTTTTTCTCTTTTCATCTTTCTCTCCCTTTCTCTCTCCCTCTCGCTCTTATCACGCCTGTCAGCATATCAACACGAGGACAGAAAGGATGATCTGATAATCCGGCCGAGATTGGCTGATCGGATTAGTGTGATTTTGGAGCAATTTTCACGCTTCCAACGCACGGACGACATCTGATAGGAAGCGACAAACTGATGCGGAAAGATAATGATGATGATTGCTTTCCACCGAGATTAGGCTCTGGTGACTTTCACCCAGATCCGCTCGCGACGCGTAATGGGTGCGTAAAAATGCATGATTTATCGTGTCTGGCAAGGTGAATTTCGGAGAATTCAGATGAACAAACTAAAGGCGGCTTTCGATCGCAACACCAACAACTCTCAACATCGTACGACACAGCAGACGCTGCAAGTGTTGGCTGAGTCCAGCGCGCCAATGTTCGGACGCTCTGCGTCTAATTTATTAATGGGCACAGATAATCAACCGGTGACCATTAATGGCTGTTCCTTCGACGATAAATTTCTACTTCACACAGAATTCGGTGCCGTGCATCACTGCCTCCCGTGCCTGTATTCTTGCGCTTTAAGCCTGAGCTTGCCGTTAGGGTTAGAATTGTCTATTCTTGAAGGCAAACCCGACAAACAAGCCGACACAATACCGAACACAGCCACACTGAGGGCTATAAATTTCGTCCAACTTCTTAATCAAGCGAGGTTGGAAAATAGGCGAGATTCGCCTCCGAACATGGTGAGTATAAATTAGGCTGCCGGAGATTAGTTCTGGGAGTTGAGGAACGTAACCCAATCAAATAAACAAACGATGCGCCAAACAAATAAACTAGCATTAACCGTGCTGGTACGGTAAAATTTACTAGTTTTGGCACACTTGTCACGACTATCGGTTCATACATCCCGAAAGCGATCTTTACACGGTTCCAAATTAATTAGTATTAAACATATGAGATAGTACTCTACAACCCGATAGCGGTATGTCAAAATAAATAAGAGCGTCGTCCAATTTCTATTAGCTAAATAGTACAACAGGCACTAAAGTAATTCTGGAATTCCAATTTAAATACCATCCACGTGTAACCATTCCTCACAGTTAGTACATTAGCCAAACAAATTGTAATTTGTTGTACCGTACAGGTTCGCGCACCGTCCTCCCGTTAAGACAAAACATTTGCCCCACGTGTCACTAAATCAGCTACTAAACGAGCTAGTTGACAACCGCGCCGCGAAGTGAAGATCCACAAGATAAACAACCAGCGCTCTCGCACCGTGTAATGAGCATAATTTATCCACAAAGGACGCGTAATTTATTCACGGTTGTCACCAACTTCCCAGCTTCCCTTTTTTTTTCTTTTTTTTTGCTGTCTCTGATCGCACCGGACCAGAGCGGGAGCCTCTTATCGTGCGGTTGGAGCAGGAAAAAAAGTACAACAACAGCTCAATAATCAGTGGTCTGTTGCACGCTTGTTCCCGCATGGAAGCGCTATCGTTACGATTCCATTAATTCATAAAACATTATTTATTTCTCACCATCATGGACCTGGCAGCCCGCAAGTGAAGCATCGGGAAGCGATTTTTTGCGCTTACTGTCGTACGGCATAACCGTTCTAACACGAGCCGAACGCTTTGACTAGGACACCGGTCGGCATACTTAGCCATGGCGAGCATTCCAACCCTCGTTTTTTTTCGCATGAAGGTGTTAAAATTAGTGTGCCGCCTGCCAGTGCACCGGAGAAGCAAATGTGCCCTGGTAAAGGATTCCAACCAGAAATCGATCGTGATTCCGTTCGCACTGCGTTCGCATTATACGCGTGCGCCTTAATGCTCTGACCGCGGCTGCGTATGTGCGCCCGGTAAGCTTGTGTCGTGTAATGTCATTTTTTATCTAGATTTATGAGAGTACGATTACGTGCGCACAACGCAAATACGTATTGAAGTATGCTGCATTGCAACCGGCCATCATCACCATTCGTTTCGGGTTTGGTTGCAAAAAAAAAAAACGGCAGACATATAATGCGATTTTTAACACACCCAAAACGGAGCTGGTGTTGATGTGGGGAGAATTTCTCGGACTCGTTTGTGCATTGCCAAGCGAATCCCCGAAGGACACCCCGGAAGCAAGATGCACGCAGCAGGGCGTCGGTGCCCGAAACTTTGCAATGCGCTCACGGCAGTAAAGTTTGGTTTGTTGGTTTTTGTTGAGCGTTGTTTGAAAGTTTTACAAATTCCGGGAGCACCACATTTTTTCTGTCTGTGAGTGTGTGTGTGTGCGTGTGTCCTTACGATACGAACCACCCTCAGCAGTAGGAAAGAAGCAGCAATAAGATTAAATCCATGCTGCTTCCCATTCACGTACTTAGTAATGATTTAGTAGCATCATCCTTTAGGCGAACGACAGGGCGACAAGATCGGACAAACGGGTGCTTATGGGGGGTTTGGGCCGGTACACAAAGGGTCCACCCATTGGAGTGCGAAGTTAAGCTGCCCACGGTGCGCATGACGTGTTAAATGACGATGAAACGAACCGGCACCGGATTTGGTAGCTTTCAACAGGCCAACGAACGCACCCTCTCGTACTCATGTCTCGATGACCAGCGGATGACATCCTAATTATATTCTTTTGTTCGACTCGTTTGGTGGATTGGTGAATTTTGGGTATAGCGCTAATGATCTCCAGGCAGCTATGGTGTTCCAGGATCCACGGAATATCTTGCGTGGGTGCACTGAACGTTTCGACCAAGCCAAGCGATGGGACATCTTTACATTATCGTTTGATACGTTGCTTTCATTCCGCCTCGTTAATTGATTACTGTTGACGACTACCTGAAACAAAACCGGCAAACAAATGGGTGCATTAGACGGTGTGAGAATTATTGGACGAAGGCCTTCATCATTTTGTATCTTTACAATTTGGAGAATGTTGCCAAACATCGGCCAAAGCTTGATTGCGGTCAAGCTTTTAACGGCTGTACGCCTGTTATGGACGACGCTTTATGAGTCTCTGGTTCCCAAAACGACCCGGCACCAGCAGTTCGAACGTACAATCCGACCTACTGGTGATGGTTCAATCAGGAATCATGTATCGCTGCCAACAAGCCCCCATCAGCGATACCCACCGAGTGACGATTTGAAGACTCAACGATCGACGTAATTAGTTGGTGTTGTGCGTTTTTGACCTGGACATCCCATGCCAATGGGATGTCTTGTTTTCGCATGTTTCGCTTCCCTCCCGCTCTCTCATTCCCCTTCCTATCTTCTTCCAGGATACACAGTCACCCAGTCAGTCAGGCAGGTCAGTCTGGTGGGACATCAAAATTTGACACCGATGCACCGATGCACTGAGGGAGTTGAGAAGCGACCAACCCCAGACACCTTTGCGAATCGCTGCCCGCCATTAATGGCCTATAAACGGATGCAAAGAATCGTCCCGGCGGGTTAAATTCATCCCTTTGGAACTCGGCCTCAGTGCAACCAGCCGATGCACATTCGTGCAACCATTAAATCGCAAAATTTACTGCTATATATGCGATCTTTCATTTTGATTGATTTTAATGGGCCATCACGCGCAGTCGCTAGCGTTTTGTGACCGTTTGGTGTTTGGGACGAGCGCGATGTTTGTTCACCACGCGAAGGGTACGTTGTTCGCATGACGACGGGTTTGATTATCTGGCGTCAGAACGATACACACACACACACACGCGCGCACACAAACGATTGGGACTGTCGATGAACCACCAGGCTACGGGACGGGTTTGGATGGATTGCAATCGCACGGAGGCTAGTTTGATTAAATTGTTAAACGCGCCGTTTAAGACGTTTCCTGCGAAACGATGACAGCTTCACTTCATGCTGCGCGATGAATGAGAACGTCCCTGCAGAGCGTGTCCACATTTGGAGGCATACTCGTATCCGATACGTGAGCCGTGTTGTTTGATTTTATTGTTAACATCATAATAATTTACTAAAAGATTGTCTGGGTTCTGTGGGAGCCGGAAAAGCTATGGGCATCTGAATCTTTATTTTGCGAGTGCCATAAGCTGATTAAATGATCTTTTCTGCACAATATCGGGATGTGATATTACCGAATGAAAATGGTTCGCACGAATTTTGTCGCGTTGTGCAATGTATTGATTTTTTTTTGTGTTATATTATCATACTAGTTCTTATTACGTATGCCACGTACTAGGGTAGTTAGATAGTGAGACAATATGATCACAGAGCTACAAACACACCTAAAATGTCGCCCTATCAACTTACCACTTAAGAAAATCAGTCTGATAGACCTACGAAGGGTTGGCCTATGAAGGGGCGGCCCGGAAGTCTATTTGGAAACGGCGATAGTCCCAACACGACCGGACTGGTTCAACTCCCATCCGGACCGTTCCCCCGTAGTAAGCGCTGACTATGCAACTATGTGGTATCTAATAGTCTAGTAAGCCATGTGATGGTCTGCATAACCGAGTAGGTCGTTAAGCCAAAAAGAGAGAAAAAGAGAGACCTACGAAGCGTCCGTTTGCGTTGCCGGATGATTTTGTCGGATGTGAATACCAAGCACGTCTTTGTACCGATAGGACTTGTCGCAGTGTGGACAAGGAAAAACAATACCACTGTGGGTCAGCTGATGGGTATTTCGACCGTGTCTGCTTTTAAAGCGTTTTGGACACTGGTTGCATGCGTATGGTTGTTCGTTAGTGTGTACCAGCTGATGCTTTATCAGGCTCGACCTAAAAAGAGCGAACCAGTTTCAGCAGTTAGTCAAAGGAGCAACAATTTTACACGTTTCTCTGATACTTACTTCACCTTAAATAGTTTACCGCACGTTTCACATTCGTGTTTCATTTCATTGCTGTGTATACGTGCCACGTGACTTCGAAGTCCGCTTCGATGGTTGAACTTTTTCGAACATTCATTACAATCGAACGTCTTGCCGATTCCATGGACTCGGAGCTACAAAAAAAAAATCGGCAAGCAATTTATTGTGTTCATGAACGCGGGTATGCATTCACTTACCATGTGAGATCTGTGGGAGCTAGGATATTTGAATCCAATGTTGCATATATCACACGATTTCACCTCCATCTGCAAGTGCACCGAATGTATGTGGCGGCTCAAGTTTGTAGGATCCACCATTTCGATCGGACAGTGAGGACAGGGATACTTCTTCTCCTGCGTATGTATTTGCATGTGCAAAGAGATATTAGTCACCATGGCGCCACAAGTGCCACACAGTTGCTTCGGCTTCTTTGTTATTTGATTCGTTTTATGATAGCGCCGTACATGGATGTTGTAAGTTCGTATGTGCGTAAACGTTTTCGTACATGATTCACATTCATATTCGCCCGTGCTGTGCTGAGTTGCCTAAACGAGAGTAATTGGGTTAATTATGCCAATATGCAGCAGCGTATCGTTTGCCAAACTTACCATATGATTTTTGTAGGAGTTATAATTTACGAATCCTACCCCACATATGTCACACGTTCTGCAAATTTCCTTCAGATGAACAGCCTTGATGTGAATGTTCAAATTGGATCGAATACTCATTTTATGTGGACAGTAAGGNAGCGCTGACTATGCAACTATGTGGTATCTAATAGTCTAGTAAGCCATGTGATGGTCTGCATAACCGAGTAGGTCGTTAAGCCAAAAAGAGAGAAAAAGAGAGACCTACGAAGCGTCCGTTTGCGTTGCCGGATGATTTTGTCGGATGTGAATACCAAGCACGTCTTTGTACCGATAGGACTTGTCGCAGTGTGGGCAAGGAAAAACAATACCACTGTGGGTCAGCTGATGGGTATTTCGACCGTGTCTGCTTTTAAAGCGTTTTGGACACTGGTTGCATGCGTATGGTTGTTCGTTAGTGTGTACCAGCTGATGCTTTATCAGGCTCGACCTAAAAAGAGCGAACCAGTTCCAGCAGTTAGTCAAAGGATCAACAATTTTACACGTTGCTCTAATACTTACTTCACCTTAAACAGTTTACCGCACGTTTCACATTCGTGTTTCATTTCATTGCTGTGTATACGTGCCACGTGACTTCGAAGTCCGCTTCGATGGTTGAACTTTTTCGAACATTCATTACAATCGAACGTCTTACCGATTCCATGGACTCGGAGCTACAAAAAAAAATCGACAAACAATTTATTGTGTTCATGAACGCGGGTGTGCATTCACTTACCATGTGAGATCTGTAGGAGCTAGGATATTTGAATCCAATGTTGCATATATCACACGATTTCACCTCCATCTGCAAGTGCACCGAATGTATGTGGCGGCTCAAGTTTGTAGGATCCACCATTTCGATCGGACAGTGAGGACAGGGATACTTCTTCTCCTGCGTATGTATTTGCATGTGCAAAGAGATATTAGTCACCATGGCGCCACAAGTGCCACACAGTTGCTTCGGCTTCTTTGTTATTTGATTCGTTTTATGATAGCGCCGTACATGGATGTTGTAAGTTCGTATGTGCGTAAACGTTTTCGTACATGATTCACATTCATATTCGCCCGTGCTGTGCTGAGTTGCCTAAACGAGAGTAATTGGGTTAATTATGCCAATATGCAGCAGCGTATCGTTTGCCAAACTTACCATATGATTTTTGTAGGAGTTATAATTTACGAATCCTACCCCACATATGTCACACGTTCTGCAAATTTCCTTCAGATGAACAGCCTTGATGTGAATGTTCAAATTGGATCGAATACTCATTTTATGTGGACAGTAAGGGCAAGCGAATCGCTTCTCCTTCGTGTGCTTTAACATATGACTTTTCAGATCGGACACCAACTTGCCGCAGGTGTCACAACGGCAATATTTACGCATTGTCTTCGTTGATGTGGTTTTTGCAGTAACACGAGTTTTACTATTTGGTAACTTCCGCGAAGAACCCTTCTCATATTCTTCCTTAATGATTCGACTGGTGCATCCTGTATCGTCACCTTTTGCCTCATCGTCTTCTGTGGGTTTGAAAGCCTCGCCATCCGTTACTACATCGATACGCGGTTCACATTTGTCCTCGAATTCATCATACCAATCGTCACCGCTAGCGCTTTCCTGATCATCCGGCGGACCTCCGAATGCAAACTCAACATTTGATTCATTACCATCCACATTTACTGGTGATTCTTCATTTTTGAGAATGTTTTTCACATCCACTATTTCAAATTCGATTGTAGATTTATACTGTTCTTCCTCATGTGCGTAATCGTTTCCTGTGCTGAAAGGCTCCTTTCGATTGCTCTCAGTGCGCACCGGAAACAGTCGCTTAAATTCCACATCACTGGTTAAGCACAGTGTGCGAAACAAGGCGCATTTTTTCAGCTTGTTAGCACAATCGACACAAACCGTGTGGGATATATTTTCATTTCCAAACAACTGTGAACGAAACAAAAGTACGTTGTTATAAAGCGTATGCCGAGATGAGTCATACTCATACCTGAATGCCGGTAAATCGTTCTACATCCTCCTCAGTTAATGACGAATCGATTATGCAGGACATGGGGAACAAAACTTCATTATCGTCGCACAAGCAAAGCCGACAAATACTATTAATTTCACAAATAATGTTCGCCATTGCACGCAAAAATAGTTGTTTACCAACAGCATTTATTATTGTTGTTCTGAGAAGTGTCACATTGATCGTAAGCAATGTCAACTCGTAAATGACATTAAGCTGCGTTTCTACGAACAGATGCTATAAACTCACATGTGCTGATCTAGCTCAAAAAAGGAAATTGGTTTTAATTACTCTACATTACTTTATTTTTTACATATCAAGCACAACATTCTGATTGATCCTCGCTAATGAAATCATTTGTGAACAATTAAAGCAATACAATGCATAACTGATTTTACTGCAGCCCTCCTTAAGACTACCGCCCTGCCAGACTTTAATCTGAGGACCAAAAATGTATTTTTAGCAAAATAAATTTGTGTAAAATATTTGAACAGTACAAAAATGTGTCGTTAGCTGCCAAGGGATAGACGAGGACTTTATTTTTCCTTCTTACCACATATTTATACTTCAGCAAACTCTTTCAATTATGATTGTCTTGAAAGTTCTCTTGTGAGTGCACCTTTTTCATATGAGCATTCAGTAACGATTTGTAACGATAACTTTTATCACATAAGGTGCATGCGAAAACGACACCTTTGTGTATCAGCATATGAGTCCGGTGCGCGTTAGGACTTTTGAAACGTTTTGGACAAAACGTGCAAGCAAACGGCTTCTCGTTCGAATGCACTCTGCTGTGATCCTTCAGGCCCTTCCTGCGAACGAATTGAAAAATGTGTTTAGTTTTAGACTGTAAGCAATTTCAAACGTAAAACAATCCTCACTTGTCTTCAAACTTCATCCCACATGTTGGACACTCGCAGTTGCTATCGGCATTATGCTTACGATTGTTGTGACCATTTAACCCACCCGGATGGCGAAACTTCAGGTTGCATATTTTACACACGTACCAATCTCCCACATTGTGTTGGGCACGCTGTAATACGAATAGCTTTAATATCGAAACAGCTCATAAACACGTAATCGTACTCAAATACAAACCATGTGCGCTGCATAGCCCGAGATGTGTGTGAAATCTCGATTACATATTTCACACGATTTCACCACCTTCTTCAGATGTACAGCTTCCATGTGCAATTTTAAATATGATTTGCGACTACATTTCATGGGACAATACTCACAGCTGAACTTTTGCTCTTTNAATCTCCCACATTGTGTTGGGCACGCTGTAATACGAATAGCTTTAATATCGAAACAGCTCATAAACACGTAATCGTACTCAAATACAAACCATGTGCGCTGCATAGCCCGAGATGTGTGTGAAATCTCGATTACATATTTCACACGATTTCACCACCTTCTTCAGATGTACAGCTTCCATGTGCAATTTTAAATATGATTTGCGACTACATTTCATGGGACAATACTCACAGCTGAACTTTTGCTCTTTTGTGTGCGATACAATATGATCCGGAAGATAATGCACTAGCTTTCCACACATCGGACACAGCTGTTTTTGGTTTGTTGGTTTCGTGTCTTTGGATATTCGTGCCTTTCGAGCGTCTTTCTTCTGTGATTTACACTCTTTGCTTTTCCCAGTTATACGAGACATGGCGTTTTGTACAATTCGTTCAGGCATTTTTCCTCGTTTTTCATTCGTTGAATCATCGATTCCGGTCAGTTCGTCGTGTTGTTGATCTAGTGCATGGGCAGGTGATAGCGAAATTTCCAACTCGGTAGGATTCGTTTGCATATCGGTTTGTACAATGATTTCAACCACATCTTCGTTACCATCCGAATTTTCATCCGTCTTTACACCATCAACTTCCTCGGCATGATCGTCGAACGTTGACTCCACGTATGTGATGGTAAAGTTGTTGTCTAGGGCATTTTTTATTTGTTTGTTATCTGCAACCAAACGAACGTTTGTGGGCTGCACGATAGTCTCCTGAATTGTGATTAGCTCTTGGCAGTCACGTTCAATCATCTTTCGAACTATCTTTCTAAATCGCACATCGTTGGTCAGACAGGAGGCTCGGAACGCTGTAAACTTTCGCAGCTTATTGTGGCAATCTTCGCATATAACGTATGATACATTGCCATCTTCAACCTACAAGTAGCTCGAAATAATGAACATATTTTAGCTAGAGAGTAGAGACGATAGCAACCTCTTCTACTTACGCGTATTCCGGTGAATCGTTCAATATCATCAATGCTCAATGCCGAATCGATTATTTTCGATGTAGGTATGAGAGTGGCATCATTGGAAGACAAGCAAAGCCGACAGATAGTATTAATTTCGTGTGAAAAACACGCCATTTCGCACCGAAGAAACACCGTTCGTTTGTTTGTACACAACTGCTTCTCCTTCTTTTCGGATGCGTCGTGGCTGTCAAAATGGTCTATGCTATTTTGACAGCTTTGCTAAACATATCATTCAAATCAACAGTTACAAAACGATAGCAATGATTTACTTTGCACATCTTAAGTCTAATGTTAAGCCATCTTTCGCATTCCCTTCACGGATGTAACATTTTATATTTTATCAAAAATATATAACTTAAGGCGAGCCAAGATCGACCAACAACTTAAGCTGGCGAGTGACGAGCAGTTATGATCAACCAACACCTACAATAGTTGTATGCTTCCTGCGAAGATCATGTATAATGTTTGGATAAGTGGATTTTAAGATTTTGTTTGTATCGATACGACTTAGGACAGTGTGGACATGGGAAGGTTATACCGAGATGAGTTAGCTCATGTCCCCTATGAGCGTTAGGGCTTCTAAAGCGTTTAGGGCAGTACTTGCAAGCAAACATTTTCTCGGACGAGTGTACTCTGCTATGATTCCTTAACGCCATTCTGTAAAATAAGTTTCAAAATACCTTCTCAATCGAAAAATCTCTACAAACACATAACATTGCTTTTGGATGTATCTTACTTGTCTAGAAATCCCATTCCGCACACGGGACACTCGCAATTGCTTTCATCGTTGTGTTTCCGATTATTGTGGGCTCTTAAGCCTCCCGGATGACGGAATTGCATATCGCAGGGTTTGCATTCGTACCATTTGCCAATGTTATGTTGAGCTCGCTGGAAAGAAAGAAAAAAACTCTATACACAAACGGAATAGAAATTTTTCGCAAAAAACACACACATACCATGTGTGCATCATATCCAGTTTTGTATGCGAAATCTCGATTGCATATTTCGCACGTTTTTACTACTTTTTTCTGATGCACCGATCGCACGTGAAATTTTAGATACGCTTTACGCCCGTAAGCCATTGAACAGTGCGGACAGGCATACTTTCTCTCGTTTGAGTGTGATAGCTTATGGTCTGATATATCGTACACCATTTTTCCACATATCGGACATAATTGCTTTTGCGACACCTTATGGGTAGAATTTTCGCTGCCCGGTTGTGGCGTCTTCGATGTACCGACAGTGCACTGAGGTTCTGCGATTTGTTTTTGATTCTTTGCACAATCCGGTGCTCTTGTTTCAGCTTTGGATGGCAGCTCTTCATTGTCTTGTACAATATCATCGTCAACTTCTGTTAAAATGTCTACTATTGAATCTTCTTTGGCTTCTTCATAAATCTCTAAATCACCGTCCTTTACGGAACTAGCGCTATCATTCCTACTAACGACCGATACACTATCGTCAATCTCAAGATACTCGACATTATTCTCTATATTATACTCAGGCGATGGTTCCTTATGCCATGCAGTATACCCGATGTGGTCAGTAATTTCGTTTCGACTTTTGTCTAGTAAACCTTCCTGCTCTTCTGGTTCAGAAGCATCGCTGTGTTCAGTTTTAAATATCATTGGGTACCATTTTCTGAACAGCGCATCATTAGACAAACAAAAAGTGCGAAAAGTTGTAAACATCTCCAGCTTACTACTACAATCTTCACAAATGCTGTACGGTATGTTTGTCTTTTCGACTATCTGCAACACGAAAGAAGATACCAAAGTTATGCATAGCATCGAACAAGCAGGGCATCGACTAGAACTCACCCGAATACCCGTACATCGCTCTATATCTTCTACCGCTGTCGGACACTCGAGTATTTTGCTTGCAGGAATCAGAACTTCATCCCCTTCGCACAAGCACAACCTACAAATACCACTTATATCACTCCAAAGCTGCTCCATCCTGCCGAGTAGATTCTAAACAATTGTTTGTTGTTTACCAAGAAGGCAAAGCATCATTTTCGTCTTTTTGACAGCTGCAACATTATGCTGCGCTTACACGTTACGAAAGCTATAATTGCTGATCATACATGCCGATTCGTGGTGTAGACGACCGTGAATTTATGTTTGGAAAAGGGCATGAAAAGCGTTTGAGGGAATAATGATAAATTTATACATTATTACATCATAAACATGCAGCATAAACACAATACTACATTTTTATTTGCTAGTTTGTTAAATAACAATTGCTTCTAAATTTAATTTTATTACCGTTCCCGGGGAATAGTATTTTCTTCTTGAGGTGTAAAGGATCTTTTAATCACTGTGGCCCCGCTTACTGGTCGTTTAATCTGGTCAGCTTCCGTGGTCGGTTACTTTCTTATTTTGTTGTCCATGAACTTTTTTGGTGTGATCTATTAGCTGTGATTTGTACCGATAAGACTTATCACACATCTTGCAGGAGAAAACAACACCCTGGTGGATCAGTTCGTGCGACCGGCGGGCGTACGGGCTTTTGAAAGCTTTCGGGCAAAATTTGCAAACGAACGGCTTCTCGTTGGAATGTACTCTGCTATGAACCTTCAGTCCAATCCTACAAAAAGTGCGATACTTTTGTTAATCTGTGCAGTTCAAAACTTCAAAGGAAATGCCATACTTGTCTTGGCAAACAAAGCCACACTGTGGGCACGTGCAGTTGCTTTTTTCGTTGTGCTTGCGATTGATGTGACCATTCAAACCACTACGATGACGAAATGTCATGGAACATATTTTGCATACGAATTGCTCCCCGAAGTTATGTTTCGCGCGCTACGAAAAAAAAGAAACAAAAAAAGACCTGAAATACACCTTGACCTTGATGGTAAATCTCTGCTTGGCTACCAACCATGTGTGCTTTGTACGAATCCACGTAACTAAATCCTCGATCACATTTCTCACACCTTCTTATGACCTTTTTCAAATGCACATTTTCCACGTGCAGTTTTAGATTCGATTTGCGCGTCGACGTAAATGAGCAACGGTCACACGCAAACTGTGACTTCTTTGTATGCGATAGCATATGATCAGGTATGTGGAACACAAATTTGCCGCAGATATAGCACAGATGCGTTCTGACACTTTTTTTCGCCGCTAACTGTCTCGTTGCATTCGTTTGTTCATCATCTTCTTGGGCGGTTTGAGAATCGTGCAGTATCGCTTGCTGTTGCATACCGATTGTCACGAGTTCAAACACTTCTGCAGCAGTACAGTCAGTTTCTTCGAGTTCTTCTTCGATAGTTTCATTCATTTCTTGTTGAAGCAAAACTTCTACATCATCATCTTGCGTTGCAGAGTTGACTTCTGTCTGTTGATTGTCCCGCATAGCGGGAGCTTCCACGATTTCCTCTACCACTTCACCATAGGACTCTGCGTTAGCGCACGGTTCCATGAGTTCTTCATGCTCTACATAGATGCTATTTAGCTCTTCGCAAACTTCTATCGATGGCGTATCGTGTGCTTCCTCAATACAATAGCTATGATCAACAGCACCGCTGCACTGAAATTCGACATTTCTAAACACACATCGTAGTTTAGCTTCGTCAGCAACACCAGCATCACTGACGACCTTCTCGAATATCATCGGAAACTGCGCTTTGAAACGTACATCATTGCTCAAGCAAATGCTACGATATCCAGCAAACTTTTGAAGTTTATTGTGGCAATCCATACAGATCATGTAATAAGAGTGTGTTTCTTTGGGAATCTGTAGTAAAAACAACACGATTTAGTGTCATGGAAGATTAGAAAACATCAAGAGCTTACCTGTATGCCAGTGAATCGTTCTATGTTTTCGATGGTAAGTACTGAATTTAGAATACTTGATACGGGGAATAGGATATCATCGTCGCTTAAACAAAATCTGCACACGCTAGAGGCATCACGTAAAACGCTCGTCATTTCGCACAGCACGGACGAACTCGTTTGTTTACAACTGCCCAAAATGTCTTTGGCTCATAAAATAAACAACACAGCCGCATTTTGACAGCCCGCTATGTTCAAGTTATGCTATGTTTAAACGGATGCAAACATAAAAAGATTTCGTTTGCAGATTATGTTGTTTTTCAGTTTAAATGATTTATTTTCGAGTACACACAATTTCAAGGCTTTTCCGGACTTGCTGTATCGTCGGGTGCGTGTGTTTTTTTCATGTGCGAGTTCAGCAGCGTTTTGTACGAGTAAATTTTATCACACAACGTACAGGGAAACTTTATACCCTCGTGAATCAGCTGGTGTGTCTTACAAGCCGTGGGACTCTTGAATCGTTTCGGGCAATACTTACACGCAAACGGTTGCTCGTCCGAATGCACTCTGCCATGATCCCTTAGACTCGTCCTACGAATAAGGTAGAATATGCAATCATTAATAACATTTAGCGCAATTTTAAAACATCTAACAATCCTCACTTGTCTTCAAACTTCATCCCACAAATCGTACATTCACAGTTGCTTGCAAGATTATGCTTTCGATTCGTGTGATTTCTTAAGCCACCTCGATGACGAAACTTCAAATTGCATACACTACATTCGAACGGTTCTCCGAAATTATGTTTTGCTCGCTGTAAAAGAAATAATAGTTTTCTCAATCAAGAGAATTGCTCTCACCAAATTCCTACGGCAATACTAACCATATGTGCTACGTAGGAGTCAAAGTAACTGAACCCTTTATCGCACAGTTTACAAATCTTTTTGACCTTTTTGAGGTGTACACATAGCACGTGTTCTCTAAGGTACGATTTGCGGCTATATTTCTTCCCACAATACCCGCAAGCATAATTCATTTCAGTCGTATGTGTGACCATGTGTGCCGCTAGGGATGATACCAATTTGCCACAAAGCATACACAGTTCCTTTTCCTTCTTCAATTCAGTATTTGAGGCTTCGGTATTCGTATCGATGCAAGCAGTTATCCAATTTGGCCGTTCCCGTGAGTCCAGCTGATCTGAAGTTTGGCATGAAGAGTCATCCCCAGTGGAAGGTTTCTGTATGTACGTATCGTTACTAGCATGCGCTGTGGAATGACACGAATTTTCATCCATGTCGACATAGTTTAGTTGTGTATGCATGTTTTTCTCTGTTTCATCAATAGAATATTCTTCGTTTTCTATAAATTCTGTCGTTTCATCAATCGTCGCATTCATTAAATTGTTTTCATCGATGGTGTCGCTAGGACTGGTATTATCACAACGATCAGTGGCATATTGTGGTTTTACCCGATCTGAAGCTGCTTCCGTACTATCCACAACCGGCTCCGCAAACAGTTTTCTAAACTTTACATCATTCCTCAAACAGAACGATCGGTAATTGTTGAATTTTCGCAATTTGTTCTTACAGTCGATACACACAGCATAGGGCGTGCTTTCCCTTGTAATAACCTGCAGCGAAAGAAGAATAAAACATATAGCAAACCGCAGCAAATGAGATGGAGTTCACTTGAAACTTACCCGAATTCCAGTGAATCGCTCAATATCGTCCACAGTCAATGTGGAATCTGTGAGTTTAGTGGCAGGGAACAGAATATTTTCATCGTTGCACAAACATAAACGGCAAATACCTTTAATATCGCGCCGATTTTTTGCCATTTCGACTAGCACATCACTTGTTTACAGAATCATCTGTTGTTGTTTTACCATATGTCAATTTCAACAACAGAAAGGTTGTTATACAAAGATATTTTTTGTCATACAGCAAGGTTACTAGAACACAGAATCAAACTATTTCAAATTTCGGTATTTTCTTTTTTTAACGGTTTTACAAAACCTTTATTAGGGTAGGGTTTAACAATATAATGAATTCACACAATTTGAGACAGCATAAACACTTTGAGTGATATCTTGATATCAACTTTTCATATTCGTTTCTTCCATTTTGGCGTGTTGCTTCTTCATATGCGTTTGCAACAACGATTTGTACCGATACGTTTTCTCGCAAAACGTGCAGGAAAAAAATATTCCACTGTGTGTGAGCTCATGCGATTTTTTACCAGACGGACTTTTGAAGCGCTTCGGACACTGGCTGCAGGCAAAATGTTTCTCCACGGAGTGTACACGAGTTTCGTGCGTCCGTAGCGTATGTCTGTGAAGAAAAACGTTACACTTACTTCACCATTTCTAGGACATCCCTGTTTGCTTTGGTGCTATTATTTACTTACTTCGCTTTAAACATCATTCCACACGTGCCGCATTCGAATCTTTTTTCATTAATGTGCACTGAGACTTTATGAAATTTCAGCACAGCAAGTGTTTTAAACTTCTTTAAACATATATCACAATCGAACGTATTACCAATTCCATGCACCGATAGCTGAAATGATCAACAAAAATAATAATTGATAACTCTTAACTGTACAAATTCTCCTCTGTATCATTACCATATGATATTTGTACAGATTAACGTGCAAAAACTCTTTCCCACACGTTTCACAAGTTCGCACGACCTTCTTCAGGTGCACCGCTTGGATGTGCCGTGAAAGATTCGCTTTATCCTTCATTTTAATGGGGCAGTGTGGGCAAGCAAAATGTTTCTCCTGGCTGTGGGTTAAGCTATGGGTGGCAAGTTGAGATACCATCATACCGCATATGCCGCACAGTTGTTTCTTCTTTCCTTTGGGACAAGTTCTCTCATCTGTAGTTGCATGGTAACGTACGTAATGTAAGTTATAGGAGGTTGCACTAGTAAACTGTATTAAGCAGATATTACATTGCAACTCGTACTCGCGATTCCCGAGCTGAGAAGGCTAAAAATGAGAAGAAACAGTTGTACCCCCATACGGTTTCTCATTTCCATCATGTTCAATTCACCTTATGGCATGCTTCTTCTGGTTCATTAATCACAAAACATTGATCATCTTTTGGGGTAATTTCAGCAGACAAGTCAAACAATTGTCGAAACAATGTATCGTTTTCTATGCACAGCCTACGGAAGGCGACAGCATTTTTCAACTTTTCGCCACAATTAACACAAATCGCGAAAGCATCACATTCATGTTGTTGTATCTGCAAATAAAAAAAACGAACGAATGGACATTAGTGAGCACACTAGGGAACACATGAGAGAAGTCCAAACTAACCTGAATGCCGGTGACCCGTTCTACGTCTTGAATCGAAAAAGAAGCGTTTATCAATGCTGAAACAGGAATCAGATGCTTTTCGTCTTCACTTAAGCATAGGCGACAAATATTGTCTGATTTCCGCACTGTTTTATCCATCGCAAAAGAATTGTTTACTCCATTGCAATGGTTTGTTTACAAGCAAACATTTGAACGCCACTTTTCCTGCCAAGTAAAATCACAGTGGGATTTGAATATGAGTGTACTAAAAACAATGTTTGGTTCATTCTGGCAACATTGCTGGTGTTGATATGATAGAGAATCAGCTGTTCACCAATTTTTCCAATTCAATAAATTCTTCGTTCATTCTTTTCCAAAACAATAAAGAAATCCCTAGCTATTTATAAGCCTGTTCTAATCAACTGTAGGATTACAATTCGGTCAAAATTGTATCTTCTTGCAGCTGTCAATGTTCGGCTGTCAAGGTTCGGTAAATAGCGTCTTCCATCTCGTTCTATTGTCGGTTACCGTTTGCACCCTTTACGTACGCAGTGTTAGTTCAAAACGCGAAACTGGTAAGACGTGCGCGCGATCGTTCCGCGTCAGAAGAATAACAAATTATAAAAAGATAAAAAGTAATCACAAACCAACTGGCAGTGGATTTAAACACGTGTTTTTTATCGGTTTCTTGTACGGTTACGGTCTTAATGCATTGCCATGCAACCTGTTCGATACGGCTAGTTACTCATATCCCATAATCAAACAGCTGAAAAGCACGACAGTTAGTTTGGCGCGCGCGTTAGTGTAGCGGTTTCGTACGCTGTGTGCGCTTACTGCTTCGTGTGAAACAATACAATGTACGCAATTGACCCGTTCGATACTCGCAATCTGCACATCAAGCAAATAAAAACCGATACCTAATACAGCTGAAAGCCTGTATTCTCCGAAAGCCGCTTTTGTGCTCCAAGCGGGCAAGAAGAGCAGCGGTGTAAGTGTGCGTTGTGCAAAAAGAAGACAGTGAATGCCCACTGTCACACCGGGTTGCTGTGTTTGTTTTGCGGAAGCCAAAATGTGAATCACTCGCATTGAACGTGATGAAAGTAATTTGACAGAAGAAGCAACCAATTTTACCTGTGTCCTAGTTGTACAAGCAGGTTTGGGCAAAACAGTGCGTCTGTCGTGTGCGTTCCCTGTTTTTGGCAAGGGTTTTACCGTGTGTAAATACCCGGAAGAACCAGCATAAAGTGTGTGTGTGTGTGTGCACGCACATTAGGCAACCCTTTTCCTTCTGTACGGTGCAGCAATAAAAAGGGTGTGCAACGTTCACCACGGAATCCTCCCGGCAGCAGGGTTGGTTCCTGTGAGGTAAAAATCCGGTTTAGTGCAAAACAACGCCGCGTATAAAAGTGTGAGTTAGTGACCCCGGGTGGATAACGTGTGTACGTGTGTACGAGTGTTGGTGCGTGCGTGGTCTTACTTTTGCGGGTAGTATTTCTGCATCCCTGGTGCATCCACGAAAAGAGGTTTGCTCTCCCGCTCAATACGAAACGAGTGCAACAGCTGGAGCATATGAATGTGTCTGCAGGTGAGCGAGTTATCTGGTCCAAAATTAGGCTAATCCAGAGAGCAGCGTTGGTTGTGATGATGGTGAAAGATGTGCAAAGTGCAGCTACACACGTGATTCTTTCGGCTTCATTGTAAATGCTCTAGTACGGCCGTTCCAAAGTGCGTATACGAATGAAGTGCAGTTCCTTCGCGACGAATACGTGCCGGCTAGGGATCAACCAAGTTTTAGTGAAATCTTTCAGCGATCCTTTTGACCTATTCCCGCGCGAATAGGGAAAAGTGAATTGGTGGTAAAGTAATAAAGGCTCTGCATTAGGCAGAGAATCAACCAAGTAAAAAGCCAATCTTCTTCTCGCAACAATGTGCGACAGTGAGTGTGTGGCTCCGGCCGTGATGTCCCCGTTGGCACCACCAACCTCCGCAAACGGTATGCAGCCGGCGTCGTCTCCGTGCGATCCGACCAATATTGGCAACCTCGTGGAAGCTATCAACCCGGCAGTACAGTTGGCCACCTCGCTGTCCGCACACTCGATGCAACATTCGACGATGCAGTCGGAAGTGCAACCAGCACCACCCGCTGGGTGTAGTGGTGGTGGCGAATATATTTCGCCTCAGGAGCTGGAGATGGAAAACCACTGGTTGCGGGAAAAGCTGAAGGAAATTACGACCGATCGGGATCGGTTACTGTGTGAGGTAGCCAATTTGCGGCTCGAACTCGACATGGCCGAATTGAAGCGGCTTCCGGAACACAGGTGTGTGAACAGTTGCATACTAATATTATTCATAGTTTATACTCAAGTCATCAAAATACATTTCCCGAAAATGCCATATGTATGAAAGAAAAAAATGATTCAATTGATAGCCTTACCAGAATTTTTAAGATGAATTGTGCAATGTTTATCGTAAGTTGTAAAAATATGATTTATTTTACCATATAAAGATACAGCAAGAAATTACTTTATTTTATGACACGAACAAACCAACCTGTTTACGACAGACGTGTAATTTGATGCATCTTTTTCATGCACAAAACATGCATCGTGTCATAACGGGAAAGCAACTCAGTCATGTTACGCTGCTTAATTGATTTAGTGCATCGAGTATAAAAATCTCCGCACGCGGTCAATTAAATGCTCAGATTTCATTACAATGTGACGTTCCAGAGTAGCAATCGAAATAAATAGAAATGCGTCTAAATCCGTCCTTCGTTGTGACTTCCTATTCTCCCATGAAACTCGCCACTCCCGTCAGCCGTAAACGAGCCAATAATTGATGCTCTTCCATCAAACATAAATTAGAGCGATCACCGTATTCGATTACTTTGCTACGGGACAGAATCAGGCGAACGCATCGTAAAAGCAGTTGACAATTCACACCTAGAAAGCCATCGTACTGCAGCATCAGTTAGGGTCGTAAGCAGTTTGCCAAAATCGGTTTATTGCACGGGCGGAGGAAACGAAGCTAAACGCGGTGCACGGAAATTTGATCGCACTTCAATCAATTTACTATCGATCCGTCTCTCCACTTACCGTTTGGTTACTTTCTGTTTGACACCCGCAAATGTGTGCGTCGTGTCTCGTAGAAATTCAAAGTCAACCGTTTGGGTTTGGCTTGACTCTATGTGTGTGTGTGTGTGTGACCCTGTGTGGGCGAACGATGAAGGCGTCAATAAAAATCGATTCATCCGCTGGGAACGGGCATTGCCTCGCGAGAAATGGATTGTGATCCATTCGGAACGGGCGGTTGATGTTATTGGAGGTTAGATTGTATGGAACGCGAGCGATTGAGAGTACATTTCCAACAATGTTGGCTCGGAACATTTGCTACAAAACTGTGTAATTGGATTCTGATCAACCGAGAATTGCATCCAGGATTTTTAATTTATTGAACCAATTATGGATGGGATTGTGATTAGTCATGCTGACTTTGGATGTAATTTTTAAAGAATAACATGCATGCATGTACACTATTTCCTGCACGCCAATTTCTATCTGGTGATGCACTATTAAATCGAAAGCTTGACAAATATTACTTGATCTTCTCACGACCTAGAATAGTACGCTGGGCCGTTTCCGCGAAAACTGGAAAAGTCTCCGTGTTGTCAGTAACCTTAGACAACTGCTTGTGCGATATTTACATCCACGATCTTCCTGTCCTTCCAGTAACGTAGTTGGAATTACTTCTCATACCCAGCACCCGTTACAGTTACGACAGGTTGCATCTGTCGAGTCGCAAACGCCGCATGTTCCAGAATGCCTGAGAAATGTCATACCTCAATAAAGTTCCCATGTACCGATTGATGCATCCAAAAATAAATGGCCATTCTTCGGTGGTGGCTCCGATATCTATGTCCAGTCGCATTATTTCCAGTTCATCCCATCCGCCCGGTTTGCACCCGTTTAGCAGGTCAATCCGGTCTTCCGTTCTATCTTCCGTTTTCTTTTCATTGACGAACCGTTTCCGGTACCGGTAGTCTTTACCACACCGGGCGCGCTTTGTTACCCCGTTAGGTTGGGAGCTTCTTCTGTCACTTGTTCGTTGTTTTATAGCGGGCCGAATGTGCGGGAACGGTGGTGTGCTATCTTGCCCTAGATGATCTGCCGTACGTCCCACATACATCGGACCAGTGGGGAAGCAGTTGGGTTCGGTGGGTGTTGATCTAGCTAATGATTGTCTGTAGCCCATGCCGGGATGTGTTGGGTGTTTTTACGATTCTACGGGTGGCTGGTCATCAATCGTGATTCTCGCTCGCAATGTTTTGTTTCCCTCACACTCGCTGTGGCGCTTTGGCACTGTTCCGGCGAAGTTCCGGTGGCGAGCACAAATCTCGACGTCCGCCCCGATTCCCTTGCGCGACCTCCTGACACACGCAGCAGCTCGTGGTTAGTTTTATTTTTGTTTCCGTTCCGGTGCAGGTTGGAATTACTTGTTTCACCGCGCACAGTTTGCTGGGAAGTACGTTTAATTACCAGCGGAGGCACACAGGCAGCTACACTGTTGCGATATTAAGTAGTGTCGTTTCTTTAAAGCTGGCGATAAGTAATTAACGAAGATTAATGGTGTACATTTACCGTCCCATATGGAAAAGGACTGTTTACTGTTCGTTCTTTCAGTGCTGAGTGCGTGGCACGATAAAGGAGTACCATGAAGTAGGTCATACATTTAATACGTACACAATTAATACAAATAAAAGAACGTTCCTCGTTTTGATTATATTATGCGCTATGGTAGGTCTATACAGGTAATTGAAAACCGGCACTTGACCAGTAGAAAAAAACAGAAAAAATCACCCTTTTGACATGACGATCTTCCGTTATCATCGGCGACCATCTGGGACTGGGTAGAGATTTTTTTTTTAAGCAAAACTTCCGCAACATGAAGTGTTCGAGTGTGTCACACAAGCAAAAACAATTTCCACATGTATGTGACCGAACTCGCGCGGACCATGGGTTTCTGATCAAGATAGAGCCATGCTGTGGGGGGTGAGCATAAATACATTCGAACGGGCGCGCGACTACAGCACGGGCGTAAAAATAGAAGTCAAAGATTATCTTTGAGGAGGTCACGGTGATGATGAGATGAAGATCAACGGCTTCATCAGCAGCAGCACCAGCAGCAGCAGCAGCAGGAAAGACACTAACGCCATCAGCCTATGGTGTCCCAGGGAAAAGAAAGCAAACAGGAGGCATCCTTTTTTTAAACGGCTGAGAAGTAATAGCCTTCTCTTTCTTTTACAGTGGGTGGGCAGTGGGTCGATAGCTGCTATTTTAATTAACTGTCGTTTGGTCGCCTAAATACGCCTTGTTAAGATCACTTTGCTAGTGTTGGGTCTTTGGTTTACGCATGACCCTAGGAGTGTTTGGGTGAACATTACGGGACAAAGATATTGGAATTCACGCCCCTTGGTTGGACGCATAGTTTTGTGAAGTTTGTAAAAGGGGGATATATTGAAATTTTGTCAAACAGTGCACACACAAAGAAGGACAGTTCAAACTGGGCAAGAATTTTGTACATTCGCGCTTGGGACACAAAATGAAAAAGGGGCGTCCGGAGCGTTTGGGCACCAGATGGTTGGATCATTTGTTTTTGCGGTTAGAATTTCGTTGAAGGGTTCTCGTTCGGTAGTGTTTCTTCATTTAATTTAATAGTTGTTTTTAGGAAGAAAATGTGTGTGCATGTTTTGTGTGTAATTTTCTTTCAGCAAAATTATATTGTTTTCGGTAAAAATTTATTTTGAGTCCAAAGCAAACAAAAACGGTGAGAAGGTTGCTTCTTTTGTGGGATCTCACCAGTAGTATATGGAGTGAATGGTATCTAAAATTCAGAAACAAGCTCAATTTTCTGTTAACTAACAATATGTAATGCTATTTCTGATAGATTTAGTCTATCAGTCATCACATACCCAACAGCTGAAGAAAGTTCGTGACACTTGGTTTTGAGGATTCGCTTGAACTGCATCGTCAACCAGGTGTAGAATGCGTGTACTGTAACCGCTCCCAGTTCAGTAATGAGGGCTTCACAATGGTGAGCTATTTTTAACAGACCTTCTCCCGTTTGATCGACATAATAAAAATGGGCTCGATAGATTACTACTTCCGCTGCCTCCTATTCCACAAACAACAACTCTGCAGGCCAAACAGCTTCTACCTCACCCAAGCCCAAGAACGGTATCGGGCGAAGAGGGTTGATTGATTGAAAAGGAAAATCGAGCAAAACGTGCATGATTCATTCATTTTCATTTTCCAGCCGATTGCGCGTGTACCGGACCAACACACGGCCGCTCGTACTGCTGGATGAATTAATTATCACTTTTATAGGCTCGTTTATCAGTACTTTCACTACAGCAAAACACGGTGTAGATCCGATCGGATTTGCTTACGGAGGTTTTGAGGCACCGGAATTGGGTTTCGAAAATCAGCGCACATGGTCTGGTGNGAAATGCATTCGCGTTGTTGTAGTTACGCGTTACGGAATTAATTAGATATTTTTTGTACAAATAAAATAAATAGGTATACGTTATTAAATAAGCGCGGTTACTGTAACACACAGTTTAATTGTGATTAAAAGCGTTACATCAATTGTTTATTTAATTATAGAGGTAGAAAATTAATTTTAATGTAAGCATTATGTAAGCATTAGCAGCGGACATAATTATTAATCTAAAATTGATTTTTTAACAGTTTTTTGTTAGGCAGGAATAATTTTATAATCAACGTACGTAATTTAATTATTATTTCTGTACTTTAGACGTTAATTATTGTTAAGAAACTATTTATTTATTTTAAGCAACTGACCAATTGTAAATGTAAAATTTTAAAATGTAATTTTTGGTTTTTAAATAAAAATTATTTAAATTTTTTAAATTTATTAAAAAATATTAATTTCATCATCACCCTGTATGAAAGGAAACACCCTGTATATGCGGAATGAACCTCTGTGGGTCTCAATTGCGTAAGACTTCTAAGCGATTACAGTTCGGGTGAGACCCAAAAATTCATCGAAAATGAACAAAATTGCTGCTAGGGGCACTTTTCCTGCCAAGTAAAATCACAGTGGGATTTGAATATGAGTGTACTAAAAATGTTTGGTTCATTCTGTATTATGAAGCAACATTGCTGGTTTTGATATGATAGAGAATCAGCTGTTCACCAATTTTTCCAATTCAATAAATTCTTCGTTCATTCTTTTCCAAAACAATAAAGAAATCCCTAGCTATTTATACGCCTGTTCTAATCAACTGTAGGATTACAATTCGGTCAAAATTGTATCTTCTTGCAGCTGTCAATGTTCGGCTGTCAAGGTTCGGTAAATAGCGTCTTCCATCTCGTTCTATTGTCGGTTACCGTTTGCACCCTTTACGTACGCAGTGTTAGTTCAAAACGCGAAACTGGTAAGACGTGCGCGCGATCGTTCCGCGTCAGGAGAATAACAAATTATAAAAAGATAAAAAGTAATCACAAACCAACTGGCAGTGGATTGAAACACGTGTTTTTTATCGGTTTCTTGTACGGTCACGGTATTAATGCATTGCCATGCTACCTGTTCGATACGGCTAGTTACTCATATCCCATAATCAAACAGCTGAAAAGCACGACAGTTAGTTTGGCGCGCGCGTTAGTGTAGCGGTTTCGTACGCTCTGTGAGCTTACTGCTTGGTGTGAAACAATACAATGTACGCAATTGACCCGTTCGATACTCGCAATCTGCACATCAAGCAAATAAAAACCGATACCTAATACAGCTGAAAGCCTGTATTCTCCGAAAGCCGCTTTTGTGCTCCAAGCGGGCAAGAAGAGCAGCGGTGTAAGTGTGCGTTGTGCAAAAAGAAGACAGTGAATGCCCACTGTCACACCGGGTTGCTGTGTTTGTTTTGCGGAAGCCAAAATGTGAATCACTCGCATTGAACGTGTTGAAAGCAATTTGACAGAAGAAGAAGCAACCAATTTTACCTGTGTCCTAGTTGTACAAGCAGGTTTGGGCAAAACAGTGCGTCTGTCGTGTGCGTTCCCTGTTTTTGGCAAGGGTTTTACCGTGTGTAAATACCCGGAAGAACCAGCATAAAGTGTGTGTATGTGCACGCACATTAGGCAACCCTTTTCCTTCTGTACGGTGCAGCAATAAAAAGGGTGTGCAACGTTCACCACGGAATCCTCCCGGCAGCAGGGTTGGTTCCTGTGAGGTAAAAATCCGGTTTAGTGCAAAACAACGCCGCGTATAAAAGTGTGAGTTAGTGACCCCGGGTGGATAACGTGTGTACGTGTGTACGAGTGGTTGGTGCGTGCGTGGTCTTACTTTTGCGGGTAGTATTTCTGCATCCCTGGTGCATCCACGAAAAGAGGTTTGCTCTCCCGCTCAATACGAAACGAGTGCAACAGCTGGAGCATATGAATGTGTCTGCAGGTGAGCGAGTTATCTGTGCCAAAATTAGGCTAATCCAGAGAGCAGCGTTGGTTGTGATGATGGTGAAAGATGTGCAAAGTGCAGCTACACACGTGATTCTTTCGGCTTCATTGTAAATGCTCTAGTACGGCCGTTCCAAAGTGCGTATACGAATGAAGTGCAGTTCCTTCGCGACGAATACGTGCCGGCTAGGGATCAACCAAGTGTTAGTCAAATCTTTCCGCGATCCTTTTGACCTATTCCCGCGCGAATAGGGAAAAGTGAATTGGTGGTAAAGTAATAAAGGCCTTGCATTAGGCAGAGAATCAACCAAGTAAAAAGCCAATCTTCTTCTCGCAACAATGTGCGACAGTGAGTGTGTGGCTCCGGCCGTGATGTCCCCGTTGGCACCACCAACCTCCGCAAACGGTATGCAGACGGCGTCGTCTCCGTGCGATCCGACCAATATTGGCAACCTCGTGGAAGCTATCAACCCGGCAGTACAGTTGGCCACCTCGCTGTCCGCACACTCGATGCAACATTCGACGATGCAGTCGGAAGTGCAACCAGCACCACCCGCTGGGTGTGGTGGTGGTGGCGAATATATTTCGCCTCAGGAGCTGGAGATGGAAAACCACTGGTTGCGGGAAAAGCTGAAGGAAATTACGACCGATCGGGATCGGTTACTGTGTGAGGTGGCCAATTTGCGGCTCGAACTCGACATGGCCGAATTGAAACGGCTTCCGGAACACAGGTGTGTGAACAGTTGCATACTAATATTATTCATAGTTTATACTCAAGTCATCAAAATACATTTCCCGAAAATGCCATATGTATGAAAGAAAAAAAAAAGATTCAATTGAAAGCCTTACCAGAATTTTTAAGATGAATTGTGCAATGTTTATCGTAAGTTGTAAAAATATGATTTATTTTACCATATAAAGATACAGCAAGAAATTGCTTTATTTTATGACACGAACAAACCAACCTGTTTACGACAGACGTGTAATTTGATGCATCTTTTTCATGCACAAAACATGCATCGTGTCATAACGGGAAAGCAACTCAGTCATGTTACGCTGCTTAATTGATTTAGTGCATCGAGTATAAAAATCTCCGCATGCGGTCAATTAAATGCTCAGATTTCATTACAATGTGACGTTCCAGAGTAGCAATCGAAATAAATAGAAATGCGTCTAAATCCGTCCTTCGTTGTGACTTCCTATTCTCCCATGAAACTCGCCACTCCCGTCAGCCGTAAACGAGCCAATAATTGATGCTCTTCCATCAAACATAAATTAGATCGATCACCGTATTCGATTACTTTGCTACGGGACAGAATAAGGCGAACGCATCGTAAAAGCAGTTGACAATTCACACCTAGAAAGCCATCGTACTGCAGCATCAGTTAGGGTCGTAAGCAGTTTGCCAAAATCGGTTTATTGCACGGGCGGAGGAAACGAAGCTAAACGCGGTGCACGGAAATTTGATCGCACTTCAATCAATTTACTATCGATCCGTCTCTCCACTTACCGTTTGGTTACTTTCTGTTTGACACCCGCAAATGTGTGCCTCGTGTCTCGTCGAAATTCAAAGTCAACCGAATGGGTTTGGCTTGACTCTATGTGCGTGTGTGTGTGTGTGGGCGAGCGATGAAGGCGTCAATAAAAATCGATTCATCCGCTGGGAACGGGCATTGCCTCGCGAGAAATGGATTGTGATCCATTCGGAACGGGCGGTTGATGTTATTGGAGGTTAGATTGTATGGAACGCGAGCGATTGAGAGTACATTTCCAACAATGTTGGCTCGGAACATTTGCTACAAAACTGTGTAATTGGATTCTGATCAACCGAGAATTGCATCCAGGAGTTTTAATTTATTGAACCAATTATGGATGGGATTGTGATTGGTCATGCTGACTTTGGATGTAATTTTTAAAGAATAACATGCATGCATGTACACTATTTCCTGCACGCCAATTTCTATCTGGTGGTGTACTATTACATCGAAAGCTTGACAAATATTACTTGATCTTCTCATGACCTAGAATAGTACGCTGGGCCGTTTCCGCGAAAACTGGAAAACTCTCCGTATTGTCAGTAACCTTAGACAACTCCTTGTGCGATATTTACATTCACGATCTTCCTGTCCTTCCAGCAACGTAGTTGGAATTACTTCTCATACGCAGCACCCGTTACAGTTACGACAGGTTGCATCTGTCAAGTCGCAAACGCCGCATGTTCCAGAATGCCTGAGAAATGTCATACCTCAATAAAGTTCCCATGTACCGATTGATGCATCCAAAAATAAATGGCCATTCTTCGGTGGTGGCTCCGATTTCTATGTCCAGTCGTTTTATTTCCAGTTCATCCCATCCGCTCGGTTTGCACCCGTTTAGCAGGTCAATCCGGTCTTCCGTTCTATCTTCCGTTTTCTTTTCATTGACGAACCGTTTCCGGTACCGGTAGTCTTTATCACACCGGGCGCGCTTTGTTACCCCGTTAGGTTGGGAGCTTCTTCTGTCACTTGTTCGTTGTTTTATAGCGGGCCGAATGTGCGGGAACGGTGGTGTGCTATCTTGCCCTAGATGATCTGCCGTACGTCCCACATACATCGGACCAGTGGGGAAGCAGTTGGGTTCGGTGGGTGTTGATCTAGCTAATGATTGTCTGTAGCCCATGCCGGGATGTGTTGGGTGTTTTTACGATTCTACGGGTGGCTGGTCATCAATCGTGATTCTCGCTCGCAATGTTTTGTTTCCTTCACACTCGCTGTGGCGCTTTGGCACTGTTCCGGAGAAGTTCCGGTGGCGAGCACAAATCTCGACGTCCGCCCCGATTCCCTTGCGCGACCTCCTGACACACGCAGCAGCTCGTGGTTAGTTTTATTTTTGTTTCCGTTCCGGTGCAGGTTGGAATTACTTGTTTCACCGCGCACAGTTTGCTGGGAAGTACGTTTAATTACCAGCGGAGGCACACAGGCAGTTACACTGTTGCGATATTAAGTAGTGTCGTTTCTTTAAAGCTGGCGATAAGTAATTAACGAAGATTAATGGTGTACATTTACCGTCCCATATGGAAAAGGACTGTTTACTGTTCGTTCTTTCAGTGCTGAGTGCGTGGCACGATAAAGGAGTACCATGAAGTAGGTCATACATTTAATACGTACACAATTAATACAAATAAAAGAACGTTCCTCGTTTTGATTATATTATGCGCTATGGTAGGTCTATACAGGTAATTGAAAACCGGCACTTGACCAGTAGAAAAAAACAGAAAAAATCACCCTCTTGACATGACGATCTTCCGTTATCATCGGCGACCATCTGGGACTGGGTAGAGATTTTTTTTTTTAAGCAAAACTTCCGCAACATGAAGTGTTCGAGTGTGTCACACAAGCAAAAACAATTTCCACATGTATGTGACCGAACTCGCGCGGACCATGGGTTTCTGATCAAGATAGAGCCATGCTGTGGGGGGTGAGCATAAATACATTCGAACGGGCGCGCGACTACAGCACGGGCGTAAAAATAGAAGTCAAAGATTATCTTTGAGGAGGTCACGGTGATGATGAGATGAAGATCAACGGCTTCATCAGCAGCAGCACCAGCAGCAGCAGCAGCAGGAAAGACACTAACGCCATCAGCCTATGGTGTCCCAGGGAAAAGAAAGCAAACAGGAGGCATCCTTTTTTTAAACGGCTGAGAAGTAATAGCCTTCTCTTTCTTTTACAGCGGGTGGGCAGTGGGTCGATAGCTGCTATTTTAATTAACTGTCGTTTGGTCGCCTAAATACGCCTTGTTAAGATCACACTGCTAGTGTTGGGTCTTTGGTTTACGCATGACCCTAGGAGTGTTAGGGTGAACATTACGGGACAAAGATATTGGAATTCACGCCCCTTGGTTGGACGCATAGTTTTGTGAAGTTTGTAAAAGGGGGATATATTGAAATTTTGTCAAACAGTGCACACACAAAGAAGGACAGTTCAAACTGGGCAAGAATATTGTACATTCGCGCTTGGGACACAAAATGGAAAAGGGGCATCCGGAGCGTTTGGGCACCAGATGGTTGGATCATTTGTTTTTGCGGTTAGAATTTCGTTGAAGGGTTCTCGTTCGGTAGTGTTTCTTCATTTAATTTAATAGTTGTTTTTAGGATGAAAATGTGTGTGCATGTTTTGTGTGTAATTTTCTTTCAGCAAAATTATATAGTTTTCGGTAAAAATTTATTTTGAGTCCAAAGCAAACAAAAACGGTGAGAAGGTTGCCTCTTTTGTGGGATCTCACCAGTAGTATATGGAGTGAATGGTATCTAAAATTCAGAAACAAGCTCAATTTTCTGTTAACTAACAATATGCAATGCTATTTCTGATAGATTTAGTCTATCAGTCATCACATACCCAGAAGCTGAAGAAAGTTCGTGACACTTGGTTTTGAGGATTCGCTTGAATTGCATCGTCAACCAGGTGTAGAATGCGTGTACTGTAACCGCTCCCAGACCAGTAATGAGGGCTTCACAATGGTGAGCTATTTTTAACAGACCTTCTCCCGTTTGATCGACATAATAAAAATGGGCTCGATAGATTACTACTTCCGCTGCCTCCTATTCCACAAACAACAACTCTGCAGGCCAAACAGCTTCTACCTCACCCAAGCCCCAGAACGGTATCGGGCGAAGAGGGTTGATTGATTGAAAAGGAAAATCGAGCAAAACGTGCATGATTCATTCATTTTCATTTTCCAGCCGATTGCGCGTGTACCGGACCAACACACGGCCGCTCGTACTGCTGGATGAATTAATTATCACTTTTATAGGCTCGTTTATCAGTACTTTCACTACAGCAAAACACGGTGTAGATCCGATCGGATTTGCTTACGGAGGTTTTGAGGCACCGGAATTGGGTTTCGAAAATCAGCGCACATGGTCTGGTGATCAATAGAGCGCGTCTAGATCAGCTTTGTTTAATTTTTATTTGAAACCTCATTAAACTGATGGTGAAATGCATGTCAGATACCCTGCTAACAAGGAACCAGAGATAAAGCTCGTAAAACAAAGTCTTTATATCGAACGAAGTTAATTCAATCAAGAAGGAGTTTCACGAGACGAGATCGTTAAGCGAATCGTTATTTCAAACTGTTAACTCAAGTTAAAGCTTTACAGGAGCAAAGAAGACAGGCGGTATAAGTTATAAGTGGAGCATTTTACTAACGACACTGGATGATTTTATGTGGCAATTTACATAGGCTACTCCAGCAAAGGAACTCTGAATTAGGTTTGAATGTTTTTAATTCAATATCATTCTTCTGAAAATGTGCTCTATGGAGGACAAAACATATTGGGATAACATTATTATCCGTTTACAGCGAGTTATAAATAATGAATTATTCATGTTTTTTTTATGTGTAACCTATGAAAAACTTTAAAAAATAAGAAATAAAAATACTTTCGTTGTGCTTGTTCGTTGAACAAGCTCATTATTTTTCGATCACTTGTTTTGCGCCCCATCGATCATTGATACCGCACCGAAATGAAACCTCGTCACCTTTTTTCAGACCCCAACGGATGAAAAGTGCATTAACATGTTTGCTCGCTTCTGTGCGCTCGTCGATCGTCGAACCTTTTGAAAGATGAGTTGTTTATTTTTGCCATCACTCTGGTTGGAAATCTTTCGTGCCCTACAGTAAGCATCTTTTCTCTCTCGCAAAGTTTTCCATTTTTCAAATCATACCAACCGATGATGAGCACATTTTTTGGTTTGATTAAAGATTTTGGTTTTGCAGCCATTGGCAGTAGTAATGATGATAATGATGATGATGGTTGGCGTCCGTTGCACACTATTCCCATCAGTTTTGACTGAAAGCGAAAGTTTTACGTACCATGTCTTGCATTATAGCGAATGAAGCGAACGCTGTGTGACTAAATGCCAGGAAGAATAGCGGAGTGGCAATCTTAATAGGAGCGAAGTGATCCCAGAACTAATGGATAAAACAAGCAAAATTCAATCATCTCAGCTCGTGATGAACTAGCAAACGCCGAATGGCTTTTAATGGAATGATTTTTCCGCTTTTCAACGTTTCATCGAGCCAACGAGGAAAGAAAATCAATTCCTTTGTAGAATCGAATCGATGGTCGAGTTTTGAATAGTTGAATGCTTGGGGGAGAATACATACCAAAGAAAAAATTTAGATGAGATCCGCGTTCGGTCAAGTTATAGACATTGATAAAAGTATTAGACTGAATTCTACAATTCTGGAATATTTTATTATTAACGGAACAGCCGGAGTGAATGAAGTTTTTCTTCGGGTGAAAGAATTCTCACAGAAGATCAATCTTTGAAGTACTTCATGCTTTCAAACGTGAAGCAGGCGCCATAACTTAGATCATAAATCTGAACATCGATGCGTTAAGAGGACCTGCCTGAAACGATCTTCTTACCGTGCTCATCGCCGCCATCCCTTAGGTCCGAACCGGATCTTCTCCGGGAACGCTTTATTCTTTCCCTTTCATTCTGTTATACTTCGAATCTGGTTTATAGGAGGATACCATTCGTTTGAAAGGAGTGCCGGGAAAAGAATCAACCATAGCGTAGTTGTTTATCCCGATTTTCATCCACTTCCACCATAAAAGTTGATTTTAGAACACCACTTACAATACTTATACTGAGTCCAACTCCAACATTTCGTGTCGTGATTGTTTGCTAAAGCGTTTCCCATTTATCTCCCACCATAGGATGCGAGTGTGTGGTAATTGCTTCTCGCAGACACATGAAACGACGAAATGCACTCTGCCACATCCGTCTACCGACGAAGCGGTGCAGACAAGATGAGTCCCAAAAATAAACGAATCATTTTGCTGTGTCTAGAAACGACTGCACCAAAATGTTTCGTCTCTGGTTTATATATGTATGAATTTTTCAGTTGGACGTGATTCCAGAAATTTTTTGAAAAATATACAGTTACCCGCCCAGGTTGTTCCCTTCCCATGCACAACTCAACTTCCCAGTCACCCTATATTCTAGCCCAAATCTTTCATTCGCTGCTCCAGAAAATCGTTCGTTCAGCTGGCCGTCGTCTATTTTTGGAGCAGACAGTGTAAAACTCCAAGAACGTTGGTCGAACTTCGCTCTGTGGAGCACATTCGACCGATCGTATGCAATTTATGAAACGTCAAAACTAATGATCTGCAAATGCCGCAGTAAAGAGGGAAGTTCACGATTGTCGTCACTGCCATATTTGGGACGAATGGCTAAATGATCGTGGTTGCCTTGGTTGGGCGCGTGCTTCAGTTGGCAGAGGCCTTTCATGCGTCTATGAGGAGGTCTGGGCGCTTCTCTCCCATGAAGTGAACGTTGCTTTCATTAGACACATTGCCTTGCCGTTCGACCTACTAGGACAACAGCAACAGCAATACGCGGGTGCGTCCCCGTTGTTTGCTGCTTATGTCATGAGCTGAGATCCAAGACATCGTGTCTTGATCACCACTGGGATGGGACCTCACGCTGTGTAACACGTTCAGCATTGTTTTCTTCTCGGTAGCTAATGAAACATGGTCTCCCCAAGAAAAGGTGTAAGGTACAGAAAGTCTTGCCATTCTAATGGGTAAAACAAACATAGAGCATACCCCAGCGGGCAAAGAGAGCCGAGATCACAGGAGGTTATGATGACTACAGTGGGTAAGCATTTCCGGATCAATGTTTTTTTGTCTTCTTTTTGGTCGATTGATTTGGTATTGGTATGTGGTAAACTAGTCATCGTGTCAAGGTCGATCTATTGGCGTGTTTGCGTTTGAAGGTCGGCAGGAGTGTTGAATACGAATAGGAGATGTGGCTACGGATGCTGACCGACATTCCAGGTGAACGTATGGCGAATAGCCGGCTGTTGTTTGTTTGCCATATTTCTAGGAATAGGTTTATTTAAAGCAATTTTGCATGTACAGCTAGTTGGAAGTTGGACGGAACCTCTCCGATATATTTGTGGCTGATGATATCACCCGTACTGTACTCTGCTGTTGAGTTCACTTATTCCGGAATTCGTTGCCAAACGAAACGTTCAATATTTCGCTCAAAATAATAAGCAATAATCGGCTTACGTGATTGCTTTTAAAATCTCAACCGTGGTGGTGAGGGAACGCGAATGATAAGAAACGCACACAAACCAAAGCTAATCGGAGCTGGTCAGCTTTGTCGGTGTTGGAGTAGGAGGAACAAAATAAACGCACGAATCGCTGAACATGCTGAAATGCAAATGTAGATAAAGTTTTGCCGTTTTGGTACACATTCGACCGAGTTTTGTACATTCGCTAGCCGTCGGCAGCCCAGTGTACGTACGTTAGGCGTTACGCTCAAGCGATTGTAAAGCTATTACGCCAGGTCTCGCACATTTGTGCTTTATCGGTGCAATCCGCGATTGCTAATATTATACCAGCTAGGCCCCGCAACCTTGGTCGCCTGATGATCTGGTGCTGAAATCAACTGGGTATCGTTAGTGATGTTTACCTTATTGGGATAATGGCATGCATGGATTATGATTTGTGTGATATGGACCGCAATAAATTCAGGCTAAAGCTAGACAGCAGACGAAATATATGTTCGTTCACCTGTTCGCCATGGTCGTGCTTGCTGCTATCTTTAGTTAGACTAATTTACGCAAATCCCTAAACAAGAGCAAAACGGGTATAGTAATAAAATGTTGGTCAATGTTTGGAGATAATGTTCTGTGGGTTGTAAAAATGTTTCATTTTATACGCAATGTGTGGATATATTTTTAAATGTAAATCTTTTATAGTTTCCTTATAGTCGCTTTAGCTAATCCACAATCCAAATTAGTGTTAGATGGGATGAAATACTGGAATGACGAACGAACCTAAGCCCCAACACCTTGCATAGAAGCAGGACATGGATTTGTTTGGTCTAGATAGAATGCCACATGAAACTCATCAATTTCTAGTTCTCATCTTACCCGAACATGGTGTTCACGCTATTACTTGAAAAGACTATAGGATGCGAGTGAAACATGCACCCAGAGCGACGGCATGTTTAGCTTAGAAGCTGTCGCGTCACCTGCTGTCAAGCAAGCGTCAGTCACGTCCGTCAGATGTAGGAACTCCGAATAGGCGCACCCCCCAAATCCGATCGACGCTGTTCATGTTTAAAACGAGAAATGCGAATTGCACAACACCGTTCCGGATGATATAGATGGTGCAAGGGATTCAAGCATTTTTTTTATGGATTACCGGTAGCGTGACAACCTACCCTGTCAAGCTGTTCTGGTACGTACGGCTGCTGTCAGCAGAATACGTTGCGATATAATTTATATCCAGCTGATTAGTTTAGCTGACTGGAACCAACCGTACGTTGCTGCATTGCCGAGCGAAATCTACAAAGCATTGTCATTGGGAAATTGAATGCAGATGGCAGTCGCAGGCATGTACCCCAGATTCTAATGACACAAGTGTGGGGCAAAAATTCTCTCCACTCCAGCCTATTTTACGCTTCGGTATGTTCGCTGTAGCCGGGATTAGTGGTAATTTTATCTAAACGTACATTAGATTTACGCGTAATGTGTCAAACGAACGGGCTGCCGGTTGTCCGTCAGGTCGCCACACAGGTCGAGGAGATTAATGAATCTGTGCACATTGGCATAGAACACACTGTGTCAGCCCATCGTTTCTGGTGGAAGGGATTCACGCATACGGACCCCCGATCGGTCCGGGGCTCGGACGTAACGAAGCAGTTGACCTTGTCGGCGCCCAACAATGTGTGATGATTAATGACGCTTGACGGGCCTTTACTGGCTTGGCTTGCTATTAAATGAGTGTAATTGGTCTTACGTGTGGCGACCGCTTGAGACCGATGATGGTACCGCGATTTGCTAATCGATGTCATTTGAAAAGCCTATCCCTGGACCGACCTTAACAACAAGCCGCCATCAACACTTTCGGCATCCTCAAGAAGCAGCTTCCAGGTTGGTGGCGTGATTAAATTGTTGCTACAAGTGGATTATCTCGGCGATATATGACATGCGTGGTAGACTGTTTCCTTCGCGTTTAGGAGCCGGGCGAGCTGAGGTTTTGCACGTTTTGTTGCACCTTCTATGGCATGTGTCAGTTTTGTTAAACATTGTTTGTTCCAGTGTCGGCTCGCAGATCCGGAACCATCGCGATGAAGACAAGCTGTGTATAAATATAACATTGCTATGGTGGCCTGAAGACGCGATGCTGGCCTCGCCGTCGTTTTTTTCGTTCGATCTCGTAAATCGCACGGTCTGTGTTGACTTTCAAAAACTCGCCGTTTGCCCCTATGTGTCGCGATCGATTAGCGTTTGGTGGCGGTGCGAAGCCGGCTGAGAAGACAAGCGTTGCATGGGGATGTATTTCTCATTTGCATTCGCTTTTGGCGGTCCTCTGCTCGCGGCGCTTTGACACTGAACGTCGTCATACACCCGGGGATGGGCAGAGCGGTAGTGAGAGTTTGAAAAATGGATATGTGGATTTATAATCAATTTTGATTTCATCTCCAAGCAGCATACGGTACTGGGAATACGTGGGAGGCCACAGTCGTATGTCGTTGGAGAGGAGTGGCGAATGGGTTGGTTTTTTTTCATTCTTTTGTGTGTGAAGGGTTTATTCCCTTCTTCGGTCTAGTGAAGAGCTCAACGCCAATGTAAGAGGTAGGAATTTGCGTAGGATTTCTATCGATGATGCGTTCGGTGCCTTTATTGGGTTTCAATAAAATTCCTAACATCATTTTCAATCGACGACTTATCTGAAATCGGATTTGTTAATATCCTGTGATTATATTATGTGCTTTTTATTGTTAAATAAGCGCCTTCGAGCTCGTCTTTTAATCTAAGTGTAATGCAATAAAACCAATGAATAAATGCCTAATTCTTCTTTTACTTTCAGGTACGTACACATTCGGATATTCGAATACTCAGGCGTGTGAAGCAAAGCAGAAAAGTGAGATTAAATTTTTTAACAAGATAATAATATTATTAACTTTAGGGTTTATAATACTTTAAACTCTACAGAATGGTAGAAGGAATTTAATTAAAAACGATGCTTCTCGGAAATTTTACCGACGATTGTCTTTTCGGGGGAAAGATTGTACAATTTGGAGGGGACCATACTTTATGTTTTTCCGCGATATTATAGTTGGAGTGCTGGTTTCATGTCACGCAATGAGAGAGATTTGGTTCTCGTCCTATAATGAATAAAATTCCCCACGGGACACAACACTGGAGGATGGAGCAAGCAAAAATATTTTTACCATGAAATCCCTTTTACCAAAGTTGCCAGTCAAGTAGAGCAGCGATGCTGAAAGTCAAAAGTAGGCAGATTTTCCGCACTTTGCAAAGCTGTTTGTTGCTATCTGAAACAAAACAGGCGCAGCCGCGTACATACGGGGAAGCTTTTAACCTTCGGGCGAAGCTTAGAGCATGATAAAGTGTGGATGGCGTTAGGGAAGGAAGACGATGATAATACCTTGCCTACGGGTGACATGCTGCTTGTCACTTTCCTTCCTGTCGCTTGATGGAGCCCGGTTAAAAACCTTCGCTGTTGTCCTGCATTACGGTTGAACGAGAGACCGGTTTCCGTGAGCTAAGAACTCTTGTTTGTGTGTGTGTGTTTTCTTCTTCTAATAATGAATCGCACTAAGAGAAACATTTGCATGCGATGAAATGTTGGTCAGACGTTTCGTACTGGTGCATTCTACCGAAGCGTTTATGTTTCGTTCATTTGGAAGAGTATAGAAAACGAGATAAAAAAAACCCATTGGAACACACACGACGGCATGCAACACCCTGTACAAATGACAAGCAATGGGGAGTCCCGAAGATGTATGTACGACTACATGCCTACGGCGGGGATTGTACGTAAGGCTCTTTTCTAAACGCACAAACTGTACGCTAAAGAGTACTGGCTTTCAGGGAAAAGGTGCTGGAACATATCTCGTCTATGTTGGCAGTACACATTTCTATCATGCTTTCAGGTATCTGGGCACCGGAGAGAAGTGGTGGTGCGTTCAGAGAAGCGTAGGTTTCGTAATGACACAAAGCACGTTCTAGAACTGTGTAGTCGCACATGGGTAAAGCCATTTTCAACGGTATTTAAGCCAAAGGTGACATGGTTGAATCCCGTCCAAATGTGCACAGTGAATGTATGTGGATCTTCACGTCGGTCGTATGAAGTATGGCGAGCAAAGGAATATCGTACAACGTCACTGAAAACATCAATTCTGTGAGGGTGTCTAAACTTTCACCGTAAGTGTTGACTTAAAGGGTACGATTTGATGAAGCCTTTTGTTGTGGAAATATTGAGGCAGTAGAACTTCTCCTAGGTTTTCTGTTCCGGTATTAAAAAGTAGCACTTGAAATTTCCAGCATCCATGTCCAGACATTGGATTTACTCCTGGACCTATGCTAACTTATCGTTCTTCTTCCCGTCACCTTCTGGAGAAAGTTGAATGGAACCATGTCCAGTTCTGCATCCGAAAAGGCCCTTTCATGTGCCTTCTGACAAAGTGGAAAAGTTTTCCATTGTTTTGTGACGACTGTAAGCATTTGTCACTCTGGTATGACTGATAGCAGGGATTAAAGTATTGTTTGGTCACGTTCGCTTCGGTGACGATGTTTTTCACTTCCTTCCTAGTAGTCCAATGACCTCAGTTTTAATCCATCATGTTTCTTCTCAATGATCCGCTTATCGGTCCGTCTGCATCTGTTCAGGATAAGCGATGCTTCCCATGTGTGCACATCGTACGGAAATGTATCCACATCTCGTCTGTCTCGCATCAACGACATGTCCGAGCAGTCCGCAGCTATAGAAGTATAGATAGGCCTGTCGTGTGCCGTGTGACGCACATGTAGAACAAACAGAACCGGGCATACACTATCGCCGAACCTGGCACAATACGAATCATTTTTATGTCAGTTGGGTGGGAACCTCCAGTTATTTCATGTTTTGCCGGGCATTTTCCTCCATCTAACCGGCAGTCGCACTCGTTAGCGATGGTCATTAAATTTGTCATCCACATGCAGACGATACACGTTATGATATGCCGCCACTAACCGACGGTTCCGTTGGGAAATGGTGGCTGGTAAAAATGAAACCTAAGCATGATGATTCAAAGGAGAAAAAAAATCCTAACCTCAAATTGTTATTTTTATAACTACACGTCGAAACCACCGAACATCGTTAGGGGGGATGCACGGTCAGTAACACGCCGTAGCCACATCAGCCGTAGGGGCATCTTGTCCGGACATAAAAATATGTATGTATATATCTACCCTTACGATTGTAGGCTCGCGATCGAATTTCAATTCACCATTGGCCCCGCGGGAATGGATGACGCGCATGTTCATGCCGCCGCTTGGGTGGAAAATGCTTTCGAGTGGACCGAGAAACAAAGGAAAAAACAAATGGTTGGAAAAACCGAAACAATTTTGCTGTTGTCGTTTATGTGCGTTCGGTGGCGTTGGGTGGAGACATCGATGCGGTCATCCGTTTGTATCGAAATTTAATCCCCTGCCCGTTTCTTGTCTCCTTCGCCTGCAGTAACATATTTATATCCATTGAAAGATTCAACCATGACGCTCCCACGCTTAATTGCCTCGAACCCAAGCATTAATGCGTCGTTGGGATCAGCCCCGTGATGCTGACCGTCTAGTGCCACTGTGGTGCATTTTTATGATTATTTTTATGCTGCTCAGTAAAACCACCGACGACTGACCACTGCATCGAGTTATGATATCTTTTTTTGTGTGTTCTCCTGTGGTTCATCGGATGGGGAGGATTTTTCCTATTATTCGCTTCCGAATGAAGCTAATGAGTTCACGACTGGCCCAGATTGACCTATTTATCCCGTATGTTTGCGGTGTGGTATTTATTCCGTTTTTCATTCGTCGGTAAAAATGGAAAACTGATCCGTTGGTGGATATATTTTGTTGTTGCTGCGTGCCATTCTTTCCCCTTTTTTTACGTGCATTTTATTTGCAATCGATACTGTTTTATAATTGGCAAACCGTAATGCATCCCGGTAGGGAAGTGTTAGATGTGTTATTTTTTTTTAATTTAAACCACACGGATTAAAGCGGCCGATTGAACAATTTTCCACTCGATTTGTTTCTGATCAATTGCTATTGATATGCGCACGCGGGGTTGCATCGCTCAGAGGATCCTTTCGGTCGTGCACTGCCATGCAAAGCAATAAATAGATAAAGCTCGCCGTGNGACATCGATGCGGTCATCCGTTTGTATCGAAATTTAATCCCCTGCCCGTTTCTTGTCTCCTTCGCCTGCAGTAACATATTTATATCCATTGAAAGATTCAACCATGACGCTCCCACGCTTAATTGCCTCGAACCCAAGCATTAATGCGTCGTTGGGATCAGCCCCGTGATGCTGACCGTCTAGTGCCACTGTGGTGCATTTTTATGATTATTTTTATGCTGCTCAGTAAAACCACCGACGACTGACCACTGCATCGAGTTATGATATCTTTTTTTGTGTGTTCTCCTGTGGTTCATCGGATGGGGAGGATTTTTCCTATTATTCGCTTCCGAATGAAGCTAATGAGTTCACGACTGGCCCAGATTGACCTATTTATCCCGTATGTTTGCGGTGTGGTATTTATTCCGTTTTTCATTCGTCGGTAAAAATGGAAAACTGATCCGTTGGTGGATATATTTTGTTGTTGTTGCGTGACATCCTTTCCCCTTTTTTTTTACGTGCATTTTATTCGCAATCGATACTGTTTTATAATTGGCAAACCGTAATGCAGCCCGGTAGAGAAGTGTTAGATGTGTTATTTTTTTTATTTAAACCACACGGATTAAAGCGGTCGATTGAACAATTTTCCACACGATTTGTTTCTGATCAATTGCTATTGATATGCGCACGCGGGGTTGCATCGCACAGAGGATCCTTTCGGTCGTGCACTGCCATGCAAAGCAATAAATAGATAAAGCTCGCCGTGGGTGTGAATGATGAAGTATCCACTTTGCGCGTGTTCTATCATCATCGGTTCGTTATTTCACTTTAGTCATGCCCAGCGTTACACACCTCTGCTAACCGCGAGATGCAAGGCAGTGCAATGATCTCTCGAGTGCGATTAAGTCTATGAAGGTGCACTTTGTCTTGCCGGGTCGTCCTTTTTTTTTCTCCCCGTTGCGTAACAGCGTTTCCTCGATGGGAAGAATTGAAATATCAACACCACGTAGCCTAGGCATACGTAAGGGTTCGTTAGATCCGACTGGGCGGGGCAGGTTTCATATTCTTTTTTAGGGAGCTTTTTTTCTCAACCGTAAAAGAAGACTTTTTTTGTTGCTTCCGTGTGCATCAAAGAAGCACCGAGCGAGCTGACAAGCACTTCGACCCCGAGGGGTAAACGGCAAGAGCGGTTGAGTGTGTGCCGACTGTCTTCTGCATCTTTTCTTAGCAGATGCAAACGAGTAGCTCCGAAACGTGATGCTGCATTGCAAGAGAGTTGGTTGTTTTTTTGTTCTTCCATCTTGTTGGTGCTTCCATTGGTGCATGTGGCTTCCGTGTCTAGTTGTCTGTGCCTAGATAAACTAGCGCTACCGGCATTCAGGCTACAGTACGAAAAGGGTTGGCTTGCAGTTTGGATAGCACGAGAAGCTTTTGTAATTAATTTTTCTTCAATTTTTACTCTCGTTCCATGAAGATGAGTCAGTACAATAGGGGATGCTGCATTACTGTTTTGAATGGAAACACAGACCAGACAAAAAAAAAGGAATGCTGTAAAACAGGAATGAGGATCCCTCTGTTGTAAGAGTTTTCTTTTGCTTCTTCGAGCAAACAAACCAACGAGTAGTTTAGCCGACAGAAGCTATCTGAAGCTTGGCTCCGTTTTGACTACTGTTGCAAGCATTGTAAGATTTGCGATAAATGGAGGCAAGGATTTGTTATCCTTTATTGTTTATGGGTAACTAGGATTTCCTTGCGCGATGTTCCAAAGAGGGCTTATTCGGTTGTCAGAAAGCGATACGATGTTTGGAATGAAAGTTGGTAGCAATTAGAAGGAACACAATAGCACAAAGTTCTGAATATTCATTGGAAGCATTTTCTTCATTGCCCTGAAAGGTTCAAATTGGTCCACCGGTGAAAGGTGCTTGATTAACTATGTACCAACTATCTGGCAAGCTACAGAGGACAGTCTGTAAAACAAAAACAAAATGCAACGCTTTTATACCGAAACATCCATGTGAAATTTTTCATGCAAAAATAAAAAAGTTTTTCTTTGCTCAAGTATTCCAGTGACACAGAGTGCCGACAGTTGGTGGTATGAGCTGCGATGGCTAAAAGTGTGAAACATTTACATTTTGTGTCGCTTAATTAGTTACTAAAATGCTAAACAAATGGTGTTTTAACAGCAGTCGTGTGTTTATTCAAATGATGCCGCCCGTCCGATCGAAAGGGCATTCTGTTGGCTGCTGTCTTGCACCACATGACACAAAAAGGTGTCAAATGAAGATGAGTTGGGCTTTTGGGTAATGGAAACGGAAAAGTCACGAACAAAAGGGCAACAACGGGCATAAAGAAGAGGAGAAAGGGAGAGAGACAGCGGAGAGGAAGTGTTGAATATTCGCATCCACTTAATGGCTGGTATTGAGCATCAATGTGGATTACATTAAACCTTGCTACAATGTGTGTCGTATCGTGTGGCGCTGAAGCAATTCCCACGACGTGTTCGCATATAGCAATTGGTTCCGTTTCGCGCGATTTGTGCATAGCTCAGTCGGTGCATTCATCGGGAATGTCATCTCTGCATGCAGTTGTAACGTTTTTCATATGGCAAGAGAAGATCGAGCTAGTCGTCGCAGTTTATAGAAACATGTGTTTATGATTTTTGTATTGCACAACATATGGAGGTTCATGTGTGATATTGACCCTGAAATGTCGCACTCTATACAAAATATATTTTATAATTAACTCTTTTTCTCTTATAAACAGTTGTGTAAGTAATAAAACATGACAAATAGTGCATTACAAAATAAACAATATTTTCACTTAATCAAAATTGAAGAGAAGCGAAACATATCAAGTAATAGCAAACGGTAAATAATACCTAAATGAAGCTTGCAAATGTTTCTGAAAGTATTATTATATGGCTTTATGTCAAGCGCATTTGTACGCACATTATCATCAGTTTCATTCTCTTGGCACCTGCCCATGCAATGTGATTCTGAAGATAATTACAATTTGGCCAGATATCAATGCGTGCTCCGTTTGCTTGCCGAATAAACTTTTATGCTTCGAGTGCTGTCGTAATTTATTTTTTTCCTTGACTACCAGCTGCCTGTTTTATAGGGCGGAAGGTTGCTGTTGAACGTTTCATCTTCTTGCGGGTACTCATTTAATCAACATCATCGTTTCGCAACGATCGATCATTTCATCCCTTTTTTCTCATCCTCTTGTGTTTGGTGTTTTTGTTTGCTTCAAAACTCGCTTCTGTGCTAGATCGGTAGCCAGCCTTGTATTTTCGCCATCCGGTTTGGAAGCTGCTGACGTGCGGACGTTTAATGTTGGGGACAGGAGTTTGCGCTTTCATGTTCGCGCCTGCTGCTAAGACGAGATGCGTCCGGTGTTTGGACTTTCTCGTGACAGCTTTGCGCCAAAACCAGTTTCAGAAACGTGCGCTGCAGTGAGTGTTATTTTGCACCTGCCTGGTGGTTGGATTGATAAGCATAAAATAGTGAAGAACTTTACTCACGAAGAGCATCGATCTTCAATTTATTTTTACCGATCATTGTGCAATTTTATGTTTTATTTATATTGGTAATAAACGGAGAAAAACGTTTGCTAAAGATGCAACCTTTACTCTAAGTTTGTCATTTCGAAACTTGTCAGTTCGACCCGCAAGGGTTTGTTGGAGGTCGAATGCCGAAATACGTTTGAGAATATTTTATCGAAAAATTATACACCAATCAAACAGCCGCCGCCGCTGAAATCAGCATTCGCATTTATAACATAATCTTGTCAGCGACTTTCCTACTGTTGTCTGCCACTGCGCTCGGAAAGGAAATCAAATGCAATCCAACCTGGTATTATTGGTCAAGAATTGAGATGAAGCGAGAAACCTGTTCCGAATTGGACGAATTTTTCGACTCATTTAGCGTGCACAGTTTGATCCCGAATAGCACTGGCTCAAGATAAAGGTGGGCCGATGGATAGACAAATGGGACCGTAGGTGTATTAAATTCGATATTTTTCAACTGCAACCAATTTACGGTTCCGTCTCGAACTTGCCCCACGTGTGTGTGCTTTTTTTTTGTTTGCTTACGTCGCTTGGTGAAGTAAGTAGCAAAAGGCCACACGACTGCTGTGGCGCTGTGGTCAATCATCCAGTCGCGCGTGGGAGATTTACACCGGAACGTAAAGTCGACTTGAGCGCAGTGGCACTTGTCCTTCAGTTCCCTGGAGAATAACTCCATTGGAGGTGTAAGAAGGCTCAAATTTCAAGCAGGCAAGGCAGTTGCCGACCGAATTGGGATTTGCTGCGGAATGTTGTGCAGTAACTGCGACTCAACTTTATACGACACGCATTGCACCCAGGAGGGAACTCATGGCGCGTCTGTAGCAGATACTTAATTAACAAATCAAACACATCCCACCTGTGTTGTTGATGGATGCCAATTGTTAGAAGAGGACATTCAACATTACCGTTGAAGGAATTCTAGCACAAAATTCGGACATCATCTGCTCAAAAAGAAAACAAAACGATTCTCCGTGTGACGAAGTCATCCTTGGGTTTTCCGGTATCGCATAGGTTGGCCTGTTACCTGTTTGCTCTCGCATCTAGAGGACAAATCGTGCAGGACTGTGGGAGGAACCGATTTCGCTTAAACACGGTCACGGTCGTCCTTTGGTCGTGTTTTATTGTTTGCAATCGATGCTCTCGCCCACCCAACCAGTTCCAATTTTCTCTTTTGGTCGCATCTTGTTGATGATGATACTATTAATGATGCAGTCGTACGTGGGGAAATATACGCAAACGTCCAGTCGCAACGAACGGGGTTCATTATTGTGCACCCAACGATCGTGCCGAACCGTAATTTAATAAATTAACCATAGTTCCGCCAGAGCTCGATTCACTCTAGGACCTTTTTTTCTCTTCCTACGACAGTAAAGGCTTCATTATGAGGTGTTAGTGTCCAGGCCGGGTGNCGAACTTCCTCGTCGCCAAACTGTTGTATTTCTTAGTATTTCTTTATTACAGTTACTCCGATACCTGCTCTTGCTGTTCCCTCCAAATTTCCGACTGACGCTTACAATATGGCGTTTTTACAATTATTGCAGTACAGTGCTGCCAGAACCATGTATAACGCGTAACTTGCATTCTGGCAGTTATTGTAGGGCAGTGCTGCCAGAAACATCTAATAATATGTAACAAGGACATTCAACATTACCGTTGAAGGAATTCTAGCACAAAATTCGGACATCATCTGCTCAAAAAGAAAACAAAACGATTCTCCGCGTGACGAAGTCATCCTTGGGTTTTCCGGTATCGCATAGGTTGGCCTGTTACCTGTTTGCTCTCGCATCTAGAGGACAAATCGTGCAGGACTGTGGGAGGAACCGATTTCGCTTAAACACGGTCACGGTCGTCCTTTGGTCGTGTTTTATTGTTTGCAATCGATGCTCTCGCCCACCCAACCAGTTCCAATTTTCTCTTTTGGTCGCATCTTGTTGATGATGATACTATTAATGATGCAGTCGTACGTGGGGAAATATACGCAAACGTCCAGTCGCAACGAACGGGGTTCATTATTGTGCACCCAACGATCGTGCCGAACCGTAATTTAATAAATTAACCATAGTTCCGCCAGAGCTCGATTCACTCTAGGACCTTTTTTTCTCTTCCTACGACAGTAAAGGCTTCATTATGAGGTGTTAGTGTCCAGGCCGGGTGTTACCGAAATAAACGAAAACGAAAAAGCCCAAAGGATGTAAATTGAATTAAATGTGAATCGTTTGCCGTTCGGTGGGGTTCATTTCGCGACTAGGGTTCGGATGCTTCTCCATGGTCAACTCGGATGTTGCGTTGGACGATTTGCAGCTCTCGTTCGATGGTTTTGCTCTTTCGTCACATTATTGACAATGGCGTGTGGACACTTTGATGAAGAGAACAAGAAGAAGGCAATAAGTGTTGTTTGCTAATTTGATAGCTTGCGAAGATTGCCTTGAGTTTCGTGCATGATGTTGATTTCGCGGAAGCTTTGTTTTGTTGTGACGGAGTCTATGATGAAAACAGATGCTTGATTTGAGCATTCTAAAAGATTTTTACTATGCTTTATAACATATATTAATAAAGAAAATGTACTGGAAAATAGTATAAAATTGCTGGCAGTAGCCACTGTTGTTTAAAAAATAGTTACACAACTTTTTTTTGCATGCATTATTACTTTAATTTATTGCTTTTCAAATATGGTTTAAATATGGTTCAGCAGCAAGCGTGTAACAGTTAAAGATAGAAAGTATTATTCATTCGCAACAGAAACCGGCGTAACATATGGTTGCGGCTAACCGCTTTGAGACTACGATAATTGAAATGCACAAATATTTGCTTTTTCATTGACGCGCAGGGTACATTTGGAGAAAATCAAACACTCCTCCCACCACTCCACAGCAGTGAGGCTACAGCGTTTTGCCGATTGTGGAGATGAGCAGCATATTTTTGCTATTTCTGCACCCACAACGCGATCTGATGTGTTGGGTGAAAACAGTTTAACCGTCTGTTTTATTTCTCCCTTTCTTCGCTAAAACCCTTGCAAAAACGTTTGAACTATCCGTACTGGCGAGCATGTCTAATCGCGGAATTTTTGCCATCGCTGTTAGTTTCACTGCTTCTTTTTTATTTCTAGTCTCACTCGGTAATGTGCTACTGCAAATACGAGCGGTGAACTGACCGATTCCGATTTCGTCAAGGCTGCCGTTACGACTGCAATGTTTTTTTGTTGTTGTGTTACGCAAAGCATTTATCGAACAGCGTGCAAAATTGCTGCCAATTGTTTACCTTTCTCGCTAGATTTATGAGATCATACGGTGTTTTTGTTTGAATGCTCATTGACGAAAGTGTGCTTGGGTGTGCAAATCCCTGCGGTTATTTTGCGCGTTGGAAGAAGCTGCAGATCTACGCTTAATGAATGAAATTCCAAGAAAATCCCTCCCAGCTTGATGCTTTAAAAAAAAAGGAAAAATAAAAACGGAATCGGAATGGATGGAGCCGATGGGATGGAACGAATGGGGACGTACCTAAAAATATGACACTGCGGCTTTGGTGATGTTCACTGCAAACAAGACGCCTTCGCTTTGTGATGAAAGGCGGGCTTTTTGTGCGCTTTTCAAATTTGTTTGTAGTGTAATCAAAATATATAAAGCTGGCGAACGGGAGAGGACGAATGTCCCCCGATATCCAAAAAGAGCTTAGCATTCGCTAAAATCATTCCCGTTAGGAGGCAACTGTGTGGTGACTTACAGTCCTACAAAGAAGAGATGGTGAAGTGGATGCGATTCCACTGGTGGCTTGTTAGCTAGCACCCCGGTAAGCAACGAAATGAAGCTGTCATACGCTGTCAAGGAAGTTTGGTGAAACATTAGCATTTGTCAACTTGCCCTGTGCGCAATGTGAAATGCTGCATGATGTTAAGTGCTTCCATCTGTGTGGAAACGAAGGTTTTATTTCGCCTCGGTTTTTTTCTCTCGATTTGTTGAAAACGATTACCATACGGTTGCAATTAATTGAAAATATTCATTTTATTTTTTTTTTCAATACACATAAATAACTCTGATACAGCTGGACAAGTTTGATTATGACGTATTGCAGACGTTCGTATGTAGCACGGAAGCTCTCAAATTGATTGGATTAGGTTGCAAATTATGCCCCCTGTGCGTGATGGAAAGTGGAAGAGATGGTCAAAATTCCTTGTCGGCATTGTCTTTGAACTAGATAAATAGAGTCAATTTTTGGTTAGCAATGGTAGAATGGACAAAGAAAGCGACAAAAGTCGTCGTTAAACCATCCCTAATTGTGGCCCGTTTGGTACTTGAACTAAATTTATTCTTAACATTTCAATGGAACCAGAAAGAACTCTTGTTGTATGATTTTTAGATTCTTGTAGCAGTTGCGCTGCCGAATGTCGTAATTATACTAGCTTTTAACTAGAGCATTTTAAGCTGAGGAATGGTTGAAAAGTTAAATAGCCTCTCCATGTTGGACAACGAGCCAAAACAGTAAACAAACTATAACATTTAGCTTTTTGTTTAAAGTGTCTTAGATTATGAAGAATATATGCATACATCTTACTTCATCCAGAGCCTACAATTATGTTGAAGATTTGGTACGAGATGGAATGCATGTTCGCATGGGTTTTCCACTACATGGAGCAATTAAAATTAATTGAAAACTCCAATTTGTGTACCGCGGGATATAGTTTCTTTGCGATGGCAGTGGTGAGAGCATGATGCTCATCATTAGTGACTCATAGGGACAGCCGTTTGGAGTGTTATACATGTGTGACGCAACGATGCTGACTATGTGATGCAAGTGTGTACTCCAACGGCTTTGTAAAAGTTTTCACCACCAAATGTTGGGCGGCCGTTAAAGGAAGTTCGCATTGCATGTAGTTCGCATTCCTTGGAAGTTCGCTATCTATACAAGGGCCAAAGCATGAGTACCTGTAAAGACTCAGTTTCCAAGTTGCACCATGTCCAAATAGAAGTCAAATGGTCTAAATTTTTAACGGTTTGGAGAGAGTGTCTTACTTTGTGGTTTTACTGAGCAGGAACACTGCCTACTTTACAGTTGCCCGTGAGGGGTTTCGTGTATCATAGTCTTTCTTTTACACCAAGACCATAAGACACTGCATTTAAAACTTTGGATCGCGAAGGCTTGGTACCCGTGCACCGAGTACCGACGAAACCGAAAATGGTCATGCATTAGGCAAGTTGTGGGCAATTATGTGTGTTTCAAGATAGTTCCAGCCGTGGAGCATGTTCGAGTACGGTTTTTGCAAGCAATGCTTCCATATTGGGAACAAGCTATTGGAGTAACTCTCTTATGGAGTAACTTTTTGATCGGGAACCAAAATCTTAACTCCACCAGTGGCCTGAACCTACCTTATCGTAAAAGTGTTCTACTTTATAAATTCATATGTGTATGGATGCTGTTATTATTCCGCGTGTTGCCGCAGCTTTAAAACATTATTGGAGCATAATTATACCATCTTTTTTTCGTACCATGGTTGTAGCTTTACGTCCTAAAGAAAGCCGTACGAATTGCAGGGAAAGAAATACGCAAAAACCGCCATCAAATGAAGCGCAGAATCGCTGGAAGGTGAGGGTTGTACTCGAAAGAAATAACGTACACGCATTACAGTACAGTAGTTGGTCGTTTTGCAGCTGGTCCCGATCGCGCTCGTCAACTGTACACGTTCGTATCATTCTTATGGTGGCGTTCAAGTGGACTCTTGATGCACACGGCCGGCGTCACAATGCTTCAACCGCAAACTGCATCGGTAACTGAATTGTGCAGCTGCCAGCTCTCTCTGTCTCACTTTTACACATGCACTTAATGAAGGTGTTACGGTACGGTTCAAGATGTTACACCACTTATTGGATTTTTTTCGATACGGAACAAAGAATGTGGGCTCGATGTGATGAAGCAAATAGAGCGAGCGGGAAGAAAGAAGAATTTCAGTTTATTTATGAGACATTATGCTGAAATCTTGAGTGTATTATGCTCAAGGTGTTCTGCCCGTTTCCTTTTACGGTTGGCGATACCTAATTTATGGCATTGCTCCAGAATACATCTTTTTTTTTTTCTTGTCGTCTGTCAGCCGCGATCGCATTGAACTTCGCATGTAAAGTCAATTAAACGTAACAATGCACATGTATCAATCCCAAAAATGGGGTCCCATTGCTAACAAAACGGCAATCGAGGACATAAAGTAAAAGTTCATAACTGTCATTGTGCCGTTCGTCTACACGGAGTCAATGTTAGCTTACTCTGCTCCACGCAAAGGTAAATAATGATTGTCAAGCGAAGCGTTGTTGATGTTTCAAATTGAAAATTCATATCTTCCTCCCAGACTGTACTTTTAGGGCGAACAATAAACCGTTTGATTAACGCTATCCAATAAGTCATCCAGAGGGTTTTCTCTCTTCTCTCACCCCTGGTTGTCGAAATAACTTTGTTACCTTTCTATGTCATCGTTCGTATGATTTACTGTGAAGTTTGAAGTCTCGGTTGATATTACTCCAGTTAAGGGAGTTAAAAAAGCAAACAAATGAACTCCTATCGTCATCCAATAAAGTATCTCTGTTTTTTGTCCTTTTTCAAGGTGATATACTAAACAACTTTCTGTTACAAAACATTCTACAAACTGTTTGGAATGACTTATAATATTTCGCAAATCAAACACATTTCTAATAAAACTCATATTCGAAATGCTATCGTTTGTTAAAACTGATGAAACACACAGTTTTAGGGTGATATTTCTTCCTTGGCACGTGCACCCCGTTGGATTGTGTGTTTTTCTCGCCATCGTTTAAATCAACCCACAATTCCCATCAGGCCACTGAAATGCTCCGGCTTCCTTTGCCCTTTATGTGACAATAGGAGATCATACGCAATATTTCCAGCGCGTGGTACCACTTTCCCGCGCTTGTTCGCATTTTGTTTTCGTTGATTTTCATTTCACGATTACCTGAAGCAACGCCGAAGCCTCCCAAAGGCGATATTTCACGTGTGCCTGCGTGTTTATTTTGGAAAAGCAAAGAAAACACGTTTTCGTTCTCCAGGAAACAAACAATGTGGAGCAGAGAGAAGGCAGGGATAAAAACCTGGAAATGGTTTGTATTGCCAATGGAAGAACGGAGTTTGGTTTGGCTAGATGTGGCTGCCGCCTGTATGTACACCCTCTACACTTTTTGGACATCAAAATCGAGTAGCGTAGGTGATATTAATTTACAGCCTCAAGTCAATGTTTGAGACCGAGCTTGCCGGTAAATGTTCTTCCAACAAAAACAGCTCCGTAGAGCGGCAGAAGTTTATGTTGGCGCTTGCCTATTTGCCTACAAGAAGCTAATAAGTTTCCGGAACTTTGCCGCTGCGTCGCTTGGCTAATTTGGTTTGTTTTGGAAGAGTTTCGCTATCACGATTATGTTGAAGCTCGTAAATTGCTGTAGGTGAGTATGTGTGCCTTTCGGTTGGTAGGTAGGATTCGAAATAGGTAATCCATTTGAGCATATAGCAATAAAAGTTTTCCAATGTTCGTTTAATATTGTACGTTTGAGTTGTTCGAGGTAACTGAATTGATGATAAATCTTGACTTTTGTAACGATATAACCTTGAAAACATCTCAAAATAACGTATGAATCGTGAAATGTCATATTTATTACTAGGCTCTGCAACTTATCAAGCATATCGGAGAAACGTTATCTTATCTTGAAGTCAGCTGTGTGTGATTTTGTTTTATCTTCCTGCTGGTTTATGGTAACCCTGTGATATGTGGGACGCACTCTTGATTATGCTCACACACCGTCATCATAGATCACTTATTCGTGATTTGATTCCTTCGTGAGGCACCTACTAGTAGCACCAATGGTTAAACTGGTACTCAGAACATAACGTATCGATTTTGCCATCAGTAAATTACCGTGACGGTTTCAATGTTTCAAATTTGGTTGAAAATAAAACGCACTCCAATCTGCTTCGTCCCTCCAAACAATGCGACTCCCAACGCAACGCTAACGCTTTCGTACATCAGCGGCTCGACTAAAGAGCGAACGTATAATTTCCAATAAATTATCATCCAAATCATCCATAAATTGCTGACTTATGATTGAAACACATAAATTGCACTCAATCGCCATCGCACCGCTACGAGAGATTTGCTGCGTGCGGCTGGGGGTGGCTTGTTATAACGTCCAGAGCATTCATTGTGCGCACGCTTCACATTCCAGCACGAACTGCTAACGCCGGTGAAGAAGCATGATCGCCACCGACAGAAAGTGGCGCTTTTCACGCCTTTTCAACCGCCAAAGACGATGGTCGGGTATCGTGAAAGCATTAACTCGATTGCAGTGCGCTTTCCGTGCCACTTCTAGCATTGTTCCAAGCGTTCGCCGTCTGGTTGTACGAACATAAAGCATGAATATCAGCAACAGACACCCGACGACAAGGGTGCTGGGATGATCCGAGAAAATATGACTGTGAATTATTATGGTTGACCTCTTCTCCACCGCGGGAAGCTGGACAGCAAGAACAGGGCTGACTATGATGTGCTGAGCGACCCCGATTAACGAGTGGGATTGGTCTGCTTGCTTGAGTGCTTTTTTGCCGCTATTGTGCTCATTTTGATTTGAGTTGTATAAAAAACAAGTTATGTTTGTATATTTTTATGCACAGTTTGAGGTTACTCTATTTTGAATGATGGAAAATCTCATAAAAAGGCCTTCAAAAACACTTGTTGATGTTTTCAGTTATAGTTTACTTTATTGTTATGCTTCAATCATTGAAACTCGCGTTGTGCTAGACGAAACTATCGCTGACTGTAACATCGTTTACTATCGTTTTTACTACTTTCAACATTATCCGATACACGGTTTCAATTCGCCACATAGTTCCATCCAATTCCATTACTATTTCACTTGAATCCCTCGATAAACTGATATCCGTTTGGAGCGGATCCAGCGCAGACTTGAAGCGCTTTGGCTAAAACAACCACTGCTGTACATACAAACGGGTTTCCCATCTATGAGACACCATCCGCTGGAATTGGAAAAAAAGGATGCATGATTCCGGTAGTTCTTATCGTTGAGCTCTGTTCCTAATGGTGCTTTATCGGAATCGCTTGGTTCAAAACGGATGAGCATGTTCGAATGGACGGAAGAAATAGACGGTAGGGAAAAAAACATTACTCGATTGAATTTGTATCGATTTATAGAATGGATGGTGTCTTTTGGTGTGTTTTTATTTCGCGGAACGACGGAAGTGAAAATAAAACGAGCAAAAGAGCATCCCACCAGTTGACTATGCGTTGAGCAAAGTGTGTGCATCCATTGTGCTGAAAAGCATGAACTCTCATCTAAAAAGAGCCTGTGAGAAAGTTCCTGTAAGAGGTTCCTGAGCATAGATCGAGTGAGTCGTGTACGCTAGAAATTGGACATTGAAACAGTGGCCATATTTTGTCGGTAAAATATGATGTCAACCATAATTGAAAGTACGTGGCAGTAACTTGTTTCTCGCATGTGCATATAAGACATGAAGCGTACGTTGTACAGCTGTAGAGAAGTAGTCCAAAAGGCATACGTATATTCAAGAAGTGAAGTAAATTGGTGTAAGATTCCGGTCGTAAATTTTAATTGTAGACAAATTTCGTGAATATCATTCTCGGTGCGGTTGGTGTTGATAAATGTCTTGGGGGTTTTGCTCTGGGCTTAATTTATTAAGCCCTGGCACGATGATTCAATATACACTGGAATGCAATAAATATACAGCAAATGATAACTCAACAATTTACTCAACAAACTGTTTTATATTATTGACATGTTATTTTGGTTACCATATTTTCCTAGTAAATGCATTGAGCATGGTGTTTCGTTAGATGATGAAATCGTTATTACGCCTCGCACATTATAATCGCAATCATTAAAACTGTGCTCAAATTTAAAACCAATTTTCGAACCTTCCCTTAAGTGTGTCGCATTTGCCCATTGATTTCGGTTTTCCAAAATCATCAACAAATTGAGAATTGTCGTAATGTGTGCAGCGTTTACTGACTTCCTTCCACTTCACTTCTACTTCACAGGTTAGTTTTACCAGACTCTCGTGTCTGATAAATATGTTCGCAGCACCGGTAAAACCGAAATAGGAGGATATTGTGTTCGGTTCGTTGGCTTGACGACAGTATCCAAATCTGAGCTCATCCAACCAGTAACGAAATAATCGCTTTGTCCTTAATTCCGCACCGTATGTGAGTAATTTTTGTGGCCGTGCAATTTTCCACCCGCATGTAGTGGTAAGGTGTTGTTTGGTTTATTTTTTTAGTAAAGTTCATCGTATTGTGCGGTAAATTGATGCGGGAACAGCATTGCGTACATAGCTGGGAACAATAAGGTTTTGTGTTTGAAATTGGGTCCTTGACTCTTTTGTTTATATTGGCACGTTTAAAATTAGGTAATTTTTTGTATATGGGCGTTATACATCGGTCGTTTGATTTGTGGGTTGTTGCAGCATGCAAGAGATGTAGAAATATATTGAAAAGAAGCCTACTGTTCCTACCCTTCCTACCTTTTTATATTAATTATTTAAATCTAAAAGCATTCTTCTTATATCTTATTGAAAGTTTCAGTGTACGATTCGAAACATAAAACCTGCTTAAAAGCTACTCAAGCGAATGTAATGGCTTTGTAATGCCATTCTTAAGATCTTCCCGAAGATCACTGACACTGTTTCGAGAGATAAAGAGAAAAGTGTACACGGGACAGATGAATAAAAATGATGGAACGATGTACGCACATATTTTACATAATCATGCCGTTGTGAATGCTGGTGTAGTTGACCATTGAAAAGTCACCACGCAACCCCCCTGCTTGACCTGCTTCCCCTTTTGAAAAGAATGCATCATAGCTTAAAAAGGGTGGGGACTCCAGAATCGTTGAGTTTCGTTGGAGGTCATTGTCAGTCAGTCAGTCGTCAGTCTTTTTGCCCGTCGTGGCATAGAATGTCACACCGCAATCCCGAGCTTAGACTGTCCGAGACCTTTTGCCGTCCGTGCTGATATCGAGTATACGTTTGTTTCCCGGCATACTACCATCACAAACATCATTAGGGCTGTGCTNCCTGCTTCCCCTTTTGAAAAGAATGCATCATAGCTTAAAAAGGGTGGGGACTCCAGAATCGTTGAGTTTCGTTGGAGGTCATTGTCAGTCAGTCAGTCGTCAGTCTTTTTGCCCGTCGTGGCATAGAATGTCACACCGCAATCCCGAGCTTAGACTGTCCGAGACCTTTTGCCGTCCGTGCTGATATCGAGTATACGTTTGTTTCCCGGCATACTACCATCACAAACATCATTAGGGCTGTGCTTGCCATCTACCCAGCTCACTCTTTTGCTGTGATTGTTAGGCTCGCAACGGACTCATTATTGCCATTGTTATATGGCTTCTGTTGGTGGAGTTGCTTTTGAAATATTTTCCTAGTGTTTTTTGACTTTCATTATCATAAGGGTTACTATTTTGGTATCCCCACAGGAAATGCAATGCCAAATGACCCCTGGGGAAATGGAGATTTTAAGTTGTGACATTGAAACGAGAGATGGTTCAATTCCAGCCAAAAATATAAAAAAGATTTAAATATGAGATGTTTCGTAGTTAATGTGTTTTTAAAATTCGCTTTACATATTTTTACCAGCTTTCCGTATAAAAGATTGTCATTATAAAAAATATTAATTGTTTATACATTTTACCGATTAAATTAATTGAATTGCGATAGTTTCACAAGATTTTTTTTCAAAACAAATCTATTCACATTGCATCAGTGGAACACACACGTGTGTCGATGGATGTTAGCGATTCTTGTTGATTTGTTGTGCTGCTGAAATTAATTGTTTTAGGAAGAAAGTCACGTTTCGATGTTGGTTGTGTTTCTAACCACTTGTATGCGATCTGTAGTTCGTTGTGTCGTGGAAGTAGCGGTTAGTTTGAATTTATGTGGGTTAATAGTTCTGCCTTCCGGAGAACTCTCAAAGGAAAGGTACGATTCCCTGTGGAGAGCTGGTCGATAAATCTCGTGCGGTACTTTGTTCGAATCTATTTTCGGAAAGCTGTGTTTACAATGAGGTATAAATTACACGTGGTGGTAAGCTTGGTGCGTTCTTTGAAAATGTTTGATTTTAGTGGTTTTTTTTAACACTTTCTTCTCAAAACTATTTTTGACGGTATTTTTAGCCGGAAGTACAGCATTGAATTGATATCAATTTTACGAGAGCTCTCGTGCTTCCGGCTTTGATAAACTTGATAAGGCACGCTTTTCTAATCAAATAATGCGAAGGAAAAGTTTATTATATTTCATATCAGCTAAATTGTAAATACTGTTGATTGGAATCGTTACACCCGGGACGAGTTTTTACATCCAGCCTGCAGGCCAGGTTTAAAAGGTATACACTTTGTAACGCACCATGTGAGACTACGAAAACTAAGGGCTCGTAAAATATGAAGCGACGTTTGGAGGTGTATTTTCCCATACCCCACGCGTATCGATTTTCCAACAACCACGCACTGATTTCATCTTGTCGATGAGTTTTTGCTATATATTTTGCTGCGAGCTCAGCAAAAAGCGGTTGTCCTGTACCTTCGAATTATGCATCGTTGTGGGATTTAATGGGGTGTGTTATGGTGCGAGACCCGTAATGTAATTGTGACGACCACATACAGCACGTCGTTGAANTGGATGTTAGCGATTCTTGTTGATTTGTTGTGCTGCTGAAATTAATTGTTTTAGGAAGAAAGTCACGTTTCGATGTTGGTTGTGTTTCTAACCACTTGTATGCGATCTGTAGTTCGTTGTGTCGTGGAAGTAGCGGTTAGTTTGAATTTATGTGGGTTAATAGTTCTGCCTTCCGGAGAACTCTCAAAGGAAAGGTACGATTCCCTGTGGAGAGCTGGTCGATAAATCTCGTGCGGTACTTTGTTCGAATCTATTTTCGGAAAGCTGTGTTTACAGTGAGGTATAAATTACACGTGGTGGTAAGCTTGGTGCGTTCTTTGAAAATGTTTGATTTTAGTGGTTTTTTTAACACTTTTTTCTCAAAACTATTTTTGACGGTATTTTTAGCCGGAAGTACAGCATAGAATTGATATCAATTTTATGAGAGCGCTCGTGCTTCCGGCTTTGATAAACTTGATAAGGCACGCTTTTCTAACCAAATAATGCGAAGGAAAAGTTTATTGTATTTCATATCAGCTAAATTGTAAATACTGTTGATTGGAATCGTTACACCCGGGACGAGTTTTTACATCCAGCGTGCAGGCCAGGTTTAAAAGGTATACACTTTGTAACGCACCATGTGAGACTACGAAAACTAAGGGCTCGTAAAATATGAAGCGACGTTTGGAGGTGTATTTTCCCATACCCCACGCGTATCGATTTTCCAACAACCACGCACTGATTTCATCTTGTCGATGAGTTTTTGCAATATATTTTGCTGCGAGCTCAGCAAAAAGCGGTTGTCCTGTACCTTCGAATTATGCATCGTTGTGGGATTTAATGGGGTGTGTTATGGTGCGAGACCCGTAATGTAATTGTGACGACCACATACAGCACGTCGTTGAAGAAAAACAGAGGCTATTTTCTCTTTCATTCCCGGGTGGTGCGCGAATGAATGAGTATCCTTTGGAGAGTTACTCCCACGTAAGGCTCATTATTAGGTGTTGCATCTCTCGCCCATGCTCGTGAGATTTTCCCCGACAACAGCAAAGCAACAGGCGGTAGCATCCATCAGCGAACTATTGGAATTCTGAAGCTATCAGTACTCTACGCGTAGAAAGTGGATATTATTTTCTTTATTAACTTTCTTGGTACCATTAGTATGTTGGCAAAATTCGTTGTATCGTAAGTGGCTGCTTTCCCTTTTCGATACAACGTTAGGATCAATTTAATGAAGCTGCTTCTCTGGAAGGCGATAAACCTGTCCTACACGCGAAACATCCTGTACATCGCGTAATAATGATGCAGCTTCACCCATGGCGAGCATAATTTCTCACAGGGCGTCGGTCGGCCCCGTTACAGGAGGGATGGTGTGTTTGTTTTTATTTTCAAAACACTCTCCAGACCGGTTTCCTAGGGATGCGATGTTTGTTTCTATTTTGCCACCGAGCCTGTACGAGAAATGTGGCAGGTTTCCATCGAACCCATCAGTGCGCAGAATCGCTCAATTCCAGCTGCCGGATGCAACCAGCGTGGGGTAATTTGTCGAAAACCAGATCTCTTTCGGATGGGCAGGGGAAAAGAATGCAGCACAAATGAGCAAAACCCGGAGAGTGCACTGGAGCTTATCAATATGCTGGCTACTCATTTTGTCTTCGCGCTTTTTTTGCCGGATGGTCTTTTCGTAAAGCATTACCATTACAGTACGATGGAGGCCAAGAATCCGGGGTACCCGGTAGAAGGAGAAAGTGAACGAAAGTTATACAACTATTATGTGAGTTTTTCTTTTTGCTAACAAAGCAGGAAAAAGGTCATTATCGATGTCGTTGTTCGGCTTTCTGTGACCGGGGCAAAAAAGGACGTTTTGAAAAACGGAAGGACCTGGTTTACGTATCCAATCCGTGTCGACGATATTCTCCTTACGGTTGGGAAAGGGTTTAATATAATATTTTTATATGACCCTTTTGCATAGATGAATGTGTCTGACCTTTCCCTTCATTAAATCGAAAAAGGATACAACTCTTTGTCAAATAGCCGCTTTTATGAGTCATTCATTAGATTCATTTGAAAGAATATTAATACTCAATTCCATTGTAAATACATCCATCTTGATATTGTACAACATTGAACCAATTTCATGTACGTAAATTGAATGGAATTATGTAGTCAACCTGAAAAGTAATGAAAGTGTAAATTGTTTCAGAAATGTGCGCAAAGGTGAACACAAATGGTTCAATTTTCTTTAAATGAGTTTACTAAACGCTTCGTAGCAAATCTACCGATCATTAAATGTAATAGTCCTTGCTGTTTAGCTCCTCTCCATCATTAATACACGTGACAGTTTCAAATGTCTGCACGAATAAAAGTTCTCCCAAAAAACAGACATTTCTATTGCTCTTTGCCAAAAGGTACGGCAAAAGTTGGAAGCGTGTAATCGGAAACGATTACATCTTGTCGTCTGGTAGTGACGGAAGTCAATTCAGAGTACTTTTCTTTCGACGTCTTTTCTCTATCCGCTATGCAAACTGTGTGCCACAGATGGAATAATGGACCAGCTTCCTACTGAGTTGGCGCCCCCCATTTCAGGTGGTGCAGATTTTTTTCTGCGATACTCTTGCTACCATGTATGTAGGTTTACATGGTTCTAGATGTAGTGGTCGAATAGTGGAATAAATAAGATTGTTTCCATTTACAAAAAAGCATCGTAACTTTTCGGAATCAATTGCACAGAACATTGAGCAAGTTTTCTATTAAAACACAAGTTACCTCACGGATCGCTGTACGAATGGTGTAATGTTATGCGGAATGGAATGTAGCGGAATAAATAGATTTCTAGGACGTAAGAACTCAATTCCGGATGTGGAAGTCGGTGACATGGTTTCAAAAGTTACACAATCGGTTATTGGTCGATTTGGATTTGGTCGAGCATGGATGTTACCTTTATTTTGGGAGAAGTGTTTTATGGTTTGAAGCAGTGCATTTAAGGCATAAGTTACTTGTGTTATGCAAAAGAACATTCTGACCCGTTAAAATGTTGACGTAATGGCAAATGTCTGTTTTGGCAAGCTGTTTGAGACACTTTTATCAACCCGTTCATCCAGTTTACCTTGCAGCGAGGAATGAAGTGACACAATATCTAGGTTAGTACAACACTATTCGTACACCGCTGCACGGTTCCGGAGGTTGCAGGGAAAATCGTTGGATATGCCGCAGACAATCGATTGTGCGGATGGGCGCTATAGGGTGGGGTTTAAAGTAAACAGCGGAACTTTCATACACAAATCTACACACTCAACTATGGCCCGCTGATCGTTCGAATGCTCGTTCATTGCTAAAGTAGATCGATGCAATCGACCGACCCACCAAGCGAGCCCACCGTCGTAGTAGTGTGGAATGGGGTTTTATTTCGTTTTTCTTTCCTGTCCACCCAGGAAGTGACATAGTTAGAGTTCGTGTGCCTAGTCCGTTGTGCACAGGGCGGCCTACAGCAATGGCAAGTAGGCTGATTCTGTTGGTTCCAGGATGAAGAGGGACTACATCACCTTCTAGCCATGCTGTCGCGTCACCACGTTCTGTACGTGATCGAAAACCCGTGCTTTGTGCCAAATCGGATGATGAGAGAAATGCGAGAGCTTGCGAAATGGCACGACCCAGAGAGAAATATGAATGCCCGGTCGGTGATATTGTTGTAGTGGCAATGCAGTTTTTGCCCTGTCCACGGCAACGTACGAGAGCTAGAGGATTTGAAAGTGCCCTGAACGTAAAAAGAATGATCAAGATGAAAAAAGAGTTTCTGCAAAATGCAGATTGGTGGTTGGTATTTTCTGGTTCGATGACAGCTGCATTGCCAGTAGTAAGCAAGTGCCCGTCAGTGACTGACTGGTTTCTGTTCCAGATAATTAGAGAACCGTGGTGTTATGTAGGTTTCGGCTGATGTTGGTGATTATTCTTGATAGTAATTCATGATAATTAAGATATAATAAAGAATTCGCTATGATGCAAAGTTCAACTATAGTTTCTTCGCTAAGTGACGTGAAATGTCAGTTTCCTTCCGATTGTAACTTCCCACGTGTAATAATCAAATCATCGTTTGATTGGATGTGTACACTGAAACGAGCGGGACGTGTATAGAAATCAATTAGTGAAACGGTCAGCCGGATCGACAGGTTACGATGACTGTTTTTGGTTCGACGGTTTTTGCGCACGAGAAAGTAAGTGGCCGCGTGCTGTGCTGTGTTGGGCTCAAGCGTAATGTTAGCACGTAGAAAACCACCGTAGTCGGGATAGGTGGGGCTATTGAACCCACGGACCTCAACCGGAGATGAAACTAGTCATTGCCTATCCTGTGGATCCGGTCCGAGGATAGACACTCACTTACACCGGCCCGTTGACGAAGTTGACGGTGTACTCCCACTCGTGCGGGCGTTTGAGATTTGTCGGCTTTGGGCAGCTTCAGGCGACTGGCGTTCATCGGTATGATTAGTTTTCCTATCGCCCTCGGTGCTGCTGCTGTCGGGTAACAGTTTTTGGTCATCGGATGATCCGGCGTTCTTCGATGGCGTAGTCCCCAGCGCTGCAAACGAGTGACATTAAAAAGTAATGAAACAGAATCGATATTGCAGCTGATGAAGTCCGCTAGTGCCTGCGGATTTAATCTACTAAGCTGATGGGACGAACACGTTGATGAGTGTTTGTGGCTACACGGAGGAAGACTGTTCATGTGCGTGTTAGGGATTAAAAGGTACTTAAATGAAGGAGAGACTCAAAAAAAGGCGATGTATGTAAACATTGCGACGGGTTGATTGAGACAAGCCGAAGTGACACTCCCAACCAGACATTTGCCTGAGTGCTCTATCAGCAGCAGCCTCTAGTGAACTATACGGGGTGAGAAAAAAAGAGAGTGAGCAAACAGTGATGATGTTACCGGAACGACGTCGATGTCATTGCAGGTAGGTAGCGTCAGTGGATTGTGTTAAGCGTGTTGAAATATAGCGAAGCTAACCTTCATGCTTGGTTGAGGAGTCATTAAAGTGCTGTTCAGGTTATAAGCTGTTGAGTTTATGGAACTTTGTGACAGCGTTTGCCATAGAAAAGGGGTTGGTAACACTGCCGGACGCTTCAGGAAGATCAATATAAATCAACATAAGACGGAAGACAAATTGTTTGTATATTTGCAACTGTGATTCTTCTGATCACATTAGCAACTGCATGAATAATGCAGGGAACCATGGTGATGCAGGAATTCTTAGAATTCTGACTATGTTTATGGCTTGTTTTTTCTTAGTTTACGGTTTGTTCAAAGATGAAACTGTTTTGAATTGTATTATGCTTCTTGTTAAATTCCACTCGAATGAATGGAAATTGCATAATTAGCAAAGTTTATTTTTCCAGACAACAACAATCTGCGACAAGTCTGTGTGTGTGTGTTTTCTCATTTATTTGAATGCTTTTTGTGTTTGTTGCCAAGCATTTGCAGCATCGTGCAAATGTTCTACGGCTGATGCATAAGAATGTTTCCTATTCCACATTCTTTAGTAATTGCAGCCTTTTCTTAATTCTCGTAGGGGAGTTTTTTTTCATCATTCTTTACAGTTCGTAGCATAACCTTTTTTCCTCATCCCCAGAGGTAATTAATGTGGGGTGAAAATAAAAATAACCCCTACCTGCATCTAGTTTTTTTTGCTCGTGTATATTTTTTGCATCCACTTTCAAATGGCTACGTTTCTGAAAGGTTTATTCATAACGTTGATAGAAGCAGAAACTCATACATGACCTTTTTCACAATTCATACCACCGGCTTTAGAGTTTCAGGCACGTTTCATTAAAGATAGTTTATGGAAAAGAGGAAGAAATGTTCCTGTGGGTATTTTTTATGTTTAAATACCTCCAAAATGCTTACCATTTCCCTAATGGAAAGACTTTGCGTTGAGTCGCATCTACAGGGCCACTTGGGAAAATTAGTGAAAATTAATGTGGCAAACTGCTGACGCTCTGTAAGCGTTTTCACTTCTTTGAAAGGTCTCACGTGTCTATCCACACGTGCGTTCAGATCCTTAGACGGATTATGCTTCTTCTGGCCATCTCTCCATGTTGTTTTTAGACTGTTTAATGCATTAAGAAAAAAAGAGCACATCAAGCTACTGAATTGCAAATACACATACACGTTGGATACGAAACGTGTCCAGGGGTTTTCGTCATCCGCATCGGGATCTTTTATGTTTATATGGCTTTGATAGAGTGCTTTAGATGGGAAATTATGCCGCAATTATAACATCACCACTATGCTTTCCCCTGCCACAGTCTTACAAACTTCGCAGCAGCATCGAAGTCATTATTTAACCACCATGTAACCTCTCAACCACAAGACACTCGACCTGGAAATAAAGGAAGAGTTACAAGCGCCCCAAACCGTTCCGCTTGTTCGCTGAATGGGTGAGGTTTGTTTTATTAATGAAGCAATTGCCGTGGTGTGTAGTTGCTTGGCGGTTTCTTCGGCCGACGCCGTGCCACTTCGTTCTGACCAGTTTGTTCGTTCTCCAGCGCTTTCCTGTACAATTCTTGTAGTTATTGTGGGCGCTCGTCATTAAGATTAGGAGCAACAGCGAATGAAGATTTAAACTGTCGATGAATGAGAACATAGCAAACGCGTCAAGATTGGACTTTATAACGGGTTAATCATGATGAAACTTGATACATTTATCGTGTGTCACGATTTTTTGCCTCAACCAACGATGACAGTCGTTGGTGGTAGAATTGGGTATCATATTGTTGCCGGCAAACGACCGCTTTCGAATTGAAATACTCACGAGTTGGATTGCTGGTATAAAACATTTTCCTACACAGTCCTACGCAGCACAAGTTTTGTATTTCTAACCACACGCGATGGCCTGAAAAAGATGTCATTGTTTAAGCAAGCAGACGTATTTATATTTGTTGTACAGAATTTCAATATTTATTCTGACTAGAAGAGAACCTACGGCATCTTATGGCTGGGTCAGAAGAATAAATGACTGATAACTGCGGCTTGGCATTAACCAGGATATGTAGTATAATCCCAATGATAATAACACCATAACCAGTATATAGAGCGACAAGTCTGTGACAGTGTCGTTGCCCATATAAAGCTGGAACAGGAAGTTGGAATGATCGGTTTGAGTTATTAATTTTCAATCACGTGAAAATGCAATTATTTTTAATTATACTGTTTGGGGGATGTTCTGGGTGGCATTTAATTTTGCAGCTTATTATTCGATTGAAAANTGATAACTGCGGCTTGGCATTAACCAGGATATGTAGTATAATCCCAATGATAATAACACCATAACCAGTATATAGAGCGACAAGTCTGTGACAGTGTCGTTGCCCATATAAAGCTGGAACAGGAAGTTGGAATGATCGGTTTGAGTTATTAATTTTCAATCACGTGAAAATGCAATTATTTTTAATTATACTGTTTGGGGGATGTTCTGGGTGGCATTTAATTTTGCAGCTTATTATTCGATTGAAAAATAAGCTACGAGCTCAAGCTACCATCCAGAACTGATAATAAATTAACAAGCTTATCAGACGGTGCATGAAACAGAACCTGTTAAAATAAATTATACCCTGCATCGCAGATACGTTCACATACGAAAATGACAGTTTCAGTCTCTTGTCTGTGAGAGGTTTGGCCACTGGCACGCCTTGTTAGCGTTATCTTTAGATCGTACAGCATATTGTATGTTTAGGCAGCTCAATTTCCTCACTATCTCTACTGTGGCGGATCGTGCACGTTCTGGTACGTACATTACCGGCGTGTCATCCGAGAAGAACATCTGAAAATACTGTTAACTCACCGATAACGACCTCGAGACAGCACCCTGTCGGAGAAAACGACAGATAAGGTGAGGAAATTAGCTAGAATGCCGCTACGAAAAACCTAACCATCCATCCAGCAAATGGTACTAGGCGTCGACGGCTTCGGAAAGAAGCGGATACGGAATCTTATCAAGAACATTCAACTCGATTAAATAATGACAGACGGGCGGGAAAATAACGACTATTTTTGGGGAACCGTGTCTAATGTATGCCTCGTAATCGAGCCACCGCGAGACGTTCTTTCCAGTGCGCATGCAGTATCATTATCTTGCTTCGGCGTAGCTGCATTCGGGTGATGGTCCTTGAGTTGTTGACTTTGACACCATCCAATAATCCATGGTCAGCCCACACGCATATGTTTTACCCTTGCGCCAGTAAACGCCCTTGTCCGGACATTGACCGGGTTCGATATGAGATGGTCCTCTTATAGAGCGGTAGAACGATGAGTTGAAATGTACCCAACAACATCCGGATAGTCGTGACAATCGTAACGCGCTGTTCAAAATCAGTGCCGCCATTGTGACTGAATTGGTCCGAAACAAATTGTGAAACAAATAAACGGTTGAGACATTTGAACGCCTTGGGTGTCTGAACCCGAAAGTAACTTGAATCCGACGATCTCCGGTGGTAAATTAATGCAAATTTCTGCTCCACTTCTAAACGGTAGTCTACCATAAAAGCGTACGTAGCAACATCTTGAAGAGGAACAGTTCATTCTGTTGTTGCTGTTTCTTTTTATCGCTTCCCATTCAAAGGCGGTTTCAGTTTCAACCACGCGCGTTTGCTGCAACAATTTGTTTGCGGATACAGTTTCATCAGCTTGCGCGAGTGATGGGCATGCAAGGGAGAAAGAACCTTTTTTTTCACCGAACACAACACTCAACTGTTTGGAATTGTTTGCAAGTGATTTCGGAGCGTTTCAAAGGGTCTCACTTGCTTACACGTCTTGGTATTACGCAAAACGACAAAGGGTAGTTTGGTAGTGTTTTATGTAAGCGCGTCATAACAACATCAATCTCGATCTGAAGACGCAAAGTATTTCGCACAACCGGAGAAGACGCTGTCTCCGTGATTTGAAACGTGGGCTGTGGAGTTTGTTTTTTGCAATATATATCAATTGTGTGATGGGGCAGCATACATTTTCTCCTAAGCTACAAATAACAGATTAAGATGCATGCATGTTAACGACAAGCCCACCGAAGACGGACTGGTTTTATTGTAAGGAGGAAGTGAAAACAGTTTCCCACGAGCATTAAGACATTCATATGTTTTTGAAACTTTCATGGAACAATTAGTCGGTCCAACTTCTCCATTGATTGCAGCATAGAACACGATTTGAGAGGCAATATATTACTTTTCGAACATATTTTTTCAACTGTTGTTTGTTGTACAAACTTTACCTGTCCGTTAGATATTTTTCTGTATGTTTTATTACGTCTCGCTGGATTCGTGATTTCAACAAACCAAGCATCGCCCAACTTAAGTCAATTAAGTAATTGAATCTGGCGAAATCTCAGCCCAACAAGCGAGAACCATCAACAGACCGTTTGTGACACTTCTTCGGTACGAGTTGTGCCAAGTTTTTCCGTTTCGGACGCTTGGTCCATTTTTAGCTGCAGCTTGGCGAATCGTAAACCAACCACCAAGGATCCTCCAGTGAAGTGGTTTAATTTAATCTCACTCACGTTGCACTTTTGCTGCAGTGGCTGTGCACTTTGCGTCCCGTCAAACACGAGACTCGTACGAAATCGAAGGTTACAGCCGTGGCTCCCTGTTTTTGCCATCAGCAGCGTGCAAATGTGTTGCGTCGCAGTGAAGCATAGCATAAATCCGATGTTGCTGCTGTTTTTGCAGAGCTTGGTGTAGTTATTTTGGAGTAGGCACACACTCGATGGCACGAACGTGAAACGTCAGTATCTGGCCATGCGTTACAGAGCATGGTTTGTGGGATTCATTACCAAAGTCAGGGTTCCGTTTTGCGTTAAAATCTTGTTGGACGTATAGTCTGCAGACATTGAAACTGGTGGGAATACTACTTTACAGTCTCGAATCTCGAAGAGTCCAGGAACCTCCTACGTCCCTTAGATTCTTGATGGGAAGGTATTCAGTGAAGAAAACGAGTTTTTCATCCAAAGTAAAGGAAAGGTTGGTGGTGCCATGGCGCGACATTGATCAACACTCGATATTCCACTTGGCACGGCACTAGTCTTTTACGGGCTTCGCTTTCATGCTTCACTATTCATCCGATGCCAGAAGAACGTTCCAAACCTTCTTTAGCGAACCTGTTATTATTCATCCCAAGTTGCATTTGAATCTCTCTCGCTTGAGCTCTCTGTTTTTAATCCATGTTTTATGATCTCACTGCTAGGCGTCTGGCGCTTCGTTGGACATACAGCCTAGCCGCATGATGATGTGCCGAGAACTGAGGGCAATTAGTGGAGAGAAACTGTTAAATGGATAATACTGCCGCTCCGTCGAGTCTGACCCAAACCACACGGGTCGGGTAATGGGTTGGGTTCAAGAGCATGAAGAGCATGTTTGCGCTTAATGTAATTAACATATCGCGCTTGTGTATGTGTTTTGAACGGTCACTCGTACGAGTGTGACATTACATCCATTTCGGCCCATTAGGTTTATGTCTACACTAAAGATAGAAGCACCGAACAGCCCACAACGAATCCCACAATGTCCACTGCAAACGGTTGCTAAATGCATTAAAATGATGTCTATTTTTTGGAATGATTTGTTTTGTTTGGCACAGTAAATGACTCGCTTGATGATGATGGGTTGTATGGAATCATAGATCAACGAAATGTGATTTATGCCTTCTCTGTCTGTGCCATCACGTGGGAGGCTCCCTTTTAAGCCGTTACGTGCTGAACATCGTCTAGCGAACGAGATAAATTTAAATATTTGAAAATGGCTCTCACTCGCTCTCCCTGTCGCACTACTACCGCGAACGATATGGAAGATGCTGGCAAAGCTCCGATAGCTCAAGACGCGAGGTCTTTGATCCAATAAAGATCACCATCATCCCACCAACTCACAAATGGGAAATTCGTGTCCGAAATGTGCGTCTCAAATAAGAAGCAATGGTGACTAACTTCTGAAGAAATGAGTAGTTGTAGTTGTAATTTTATTTAGGTGAAAAAAAAAACGATTGTAACAATATATACATTTTTAAACGATTACTTTAACGGGTTCGATATCATCTTTCCTCGTTTTTGTAGTTTCTTAATTGAACTTTGTCGTCTTTTTACATATTAATATACCTATCGAGGCGGTTGAAATTTTGTTTATTGTAGTGGGAAAAATTATTGTTAAAAAAAAACCCACAAGGAAGAAAAAAAAAAATTAAAATAAAATTCTAAACCTAGTCTATAACCTATCTTATGTATTACTTAAGCTTATTTAGTTTTACCATTTTACTATTTCTATTTTATTGGCCTTTGTTTAATGGTATTAGAAACGGTAATGCATTGCGGGAAAATTAAGGTTGAGGATGAATGGAGGTTGGAGATGAGGAAATTTTAGGGTTTGGGGGAGNAAAGATAGAAGCACCGAACAGCCCACAACGAATCCCACAATGTCCACTGCAAACGGTTGCTAAATGCATTAAAATGATGTCTATTTTTTGGAATGATTTGTTTTGTTTGGCACAGTAAATGACTCGCTTGATGATGATGGGTTGTATGGAATCATAGATCAACGAAATGTGATTTATGCCTTCTCTGTCTGTGCCATCACGTGGGAGGCTCCCTTTTAAGCCGTTACGTGCTGAACATCGTCTAGCGAACGAGATAAATTTAAATATTTGAAAATGGCTCTCACTCGCTCTCCCTGTCGCACTACTACCGCGAACGATATGGAAGATGCTGGCAAAGCTCCGATAGCTCAAGACGCGAGGTCTTTGATCCAATAAAGATCACCATCATCCCACCAACTCACAAATGGGAAATTCGTGTCCGAAATGTGCGTCTCAAATAAGAAGCAATGGTGACTAACTTCTGAAGAAATGAAAAATGTTCCTTTTCATAGCAAACTCAATTTGAATTTGACGGTAAAGTTCAAAGAGGGGAATGTGTTTTGGGTGCTATCTGCTGGATGACTATTTTCATAGCATAATTTTTTAAAGCTATTTTTTATTGTCTCGATAAACAATTGATAATACGCGAGTGTATAGTCGTGGTTGGTTACCGCTTGACGGCGCTATGCGTTCGACAAGGGCAAAAGCTGTCAAGTGCTATTCTAGATTTTATATAGAAATTAATTTCAATTTTCAGATCTTCTGTTACTGTCAGGTTGCTTGTTGGTTTGCGGAATGCGCTGCTATTCGCAATACAGAAAGAAAAATCAATTTTATATATTGATTGCAATCTGTATCTGAAATGAATATCTCTATTCCGGTTACCTGTGTTCGTTCACCCGCAATTGTGTAACGTTCGTGCGGTTCATCCATTCAAATTTCAATTTGTGCTCTACATGAACAGTATTTAATCTACAGTGCTATACAAATCGATGAGCACGAAAACATGCTAGAATTAAACGAACATGCTGCCGGAAGTGCGTTTGGGTGTGGAAAAGTTTCGACAGCGATATGTCCATTTGGGTACGGAATGCGAACTTCAGCAAAATAACCGACGGCATCAATGATCAATGGGCGGTATCATTCTGAAAATCGATTTCACATCTGCTTAAACGATGTTATAATTAGTGCTAGTTATTGTGAGGCTTTGCCGTATGCGGAACCTCACTGCAGTTAAGTTTTCCTTCCTTTTGAGGGTGCCTACATTTATCATCGTACCAAATAATTAGAGGTTGAACTGTGCTACTGAACTTCCCGAAAATCGTCAATAATTTGCTAACAAAAGGGAAAAAATGTTTAATTCAACGTCAAAAGTCAAATTCTTGATGATTCAGCACGTTCAACTGGCGCACTTTTCTTGATCAAAAGAGGTTTCCCGAGAAGATTTCGGTAGGGTAGAAACCTGACCTGCAATATTCATTAGAAAATCCCACCAAAATCCCTTCTCAACGGCAATGCGGCACAGTTGGAAGTTTATTTTCACCGATNTACTGAACTTCCCGAAAATCGTCAATAATTTGCTAACAAAAGGGAAAAAATGTTTAATTCAACGTCAAAAGTCAAATTCTTGATGATTCAGCACGTTCAACTGGCGCACTTTTCTTGATCAAAAGAGGTTTCCCGAGAAGATTTCGGTAGGGTAGAAACCTGACCTGCAATATTCATTAGAAAATCCCACCAAAATCCCTTCTCAACGGCAATGCGGCACAGTTGGAAGTTTATTTTCACCGATTCTCGATTGTTCTGGAGGGTGCTGCTATAGATGTCGCGCACACGTTTTTGGGGGTTGATTTTTGTCGGTAGCTAACCTCCCCATCTCCAATGCGTCGTTTACTGTTGGAACAGGTTCAACATTTACCCTTGACAAATGCATACACCCTAAATGTTATGCCTCGATGAGTCTTCTTTTTTTGCATTTGATGCAGTTCATTAAGTGGTGTGTAGATGTGTTTCGGGCGTCTGTTATCGAAAGGCCCCTGATGAGTTGTTCCCTGTAGTAGGCATTCTCTACTTTAGACGAACTGGAGAGCTGTTTTCTTTTTTGTGTATAAACGCATGACACATTCTGGAAAGCAGTATTTTTTCCATTTTGTGCAGGAAGTTTGTGTTGTTTCATCATCAAGGGCTGTAGACATGTTCGCTACTTTGGATCCTGCCGGAGGGATTCAAAACAGGACTCTTTTTGTCGCGTTTGAGCGTGAAACGTATTTCATGTGTTTTTATTTTCGTTCGTTGTGTACATAATTTAGGGTTGCTTTTTGTTTTGTTTCTTGTTGCATGGGGAAGAATGATTTTGCTATCAGCTGCATTCTACTCACATAAAGCACATCCGCAAATGACTTCAACACGCTCTAGTGCAACCGGCAATGGGGCACGTGAGTCCATACGCTATTTAACGAACCAGAACCGACACCAATAGAGCTAGCAAAGCACTACTGGTATCTACCGCTGTTAAGGACATTTTCGCGTGTATTCTTGTACATTTGTCCAAAATGTCCTTTTGTTTTTGAGAGGGCGCATTATTCCTATACGGTACTGCTACTTTATATGATTTGGGGTTCCGCACTATGGGCTATTATAAGTCAAAGTGAAGGCATAATTATGTTTTGTTTTATTCGTATCACTTATATCCATAAAACTATTTGTACACGTTATCGAACTGTATTAAATATGAGCTCTCAGAAATAATTCAATACATACTAATTTTGTGAAATCTAGCCAAAAATGTGTTTATTGACATTATAGCATTTTTTGTCCACGGTATCTTTTGATTTGATTATTTTCTCTCTACCCAAATGACGAGACATGAACATCTTTTTTCTAAAATAATTAATTTTTAGAGAGACTCCCCCATATATGGCTTAAGGTCGGCTCGTTCCTTGATTAATGGATCATGGTAAAGAAAAAAAGCAATGAACTTGAACCCTAAAAGAAGGATATCGATTTTTTTTTCGGTAGCCTTCGCCATTACAACGATACGAACTCCTGCCAAAAGTTCACCCCCGTAGCATGCGCGGTGCAGTAACCGCCGACCACATTATATTATCATCAGCTACCGATTGCATTTGGCTAAATTCTAACCGTGCGTTCCGTTCATTATAATTCCTTGCGTGTAGGCGACATGCGTCTGCAGGATAAACACTTTTGTGATTCGGTTTAGCTCCCTTGGGGGTGACCGAAATGACTCACAACTGATTTGCTACGTTCGTTGAGGTCGAGGTTATATATTTTTTGTACGATTTTACTGCTGACCTTTAAAAGGTTAGAAGAAAAGTTTAGTCAGTCTAAAGGTCACTGTTGCTATTTCTTTGTGAGGATGAAAATGTGTTTCCATTGTTCAGAGTTCGGTGGGTGTAAGACTTGGAATGAAATTTTCAAGCTGGTAACAACATTTTTAGCAACATTGCATTCATTGCTCAATGGTGCAAATATTTTTTGTGGATAGTTATTTGTAGGTATCATTTTAGCTGCTAGTAGTATTTTTTTTGCAGTACAGTATTTTGTAAACGAACCGTCGTTTGGTGCTGCAGCTCGGTGCAAACAACAATCGTGTGCCGATCGGCAATGAGGTAGAAAAATTGTTTGCGGAAAAGTGCCGCTAACATTGATAGTACCACTGTCTACAGAGGACGGTAGCGAGAAATAAAAAACAGCAAAAGCAAATGCAACGAACCATAGGGGGATGTGCACTAGGCGGGGGCGTGAATCAATGCCAAAAAAAAAGTGGAGCACAATCGCGCGAATTGTGGAGCCCACCTACATATCTGCTTTTACATTCAATGCCTAATCGTTGTGCAACTAGCATGAAATGAAACTTTAGCGCAAGTTCCTATTTCCTATTTATGCAGCTATGCGTTACGGTTCACATCAAAGTGCAGTTGCCGCACTTGTGGTACGTTCCGCGATTTCCATAAGGAACGGATAAAATGTCGTTGTTTACGTTCTTCCGAACTGATTTGTATTTTCCTATCTGCCACAATCCGTATGCAATGTACTACATTCCTCAGGGGGTTTTATTGTGTGTTTCTTTTTTCAATAAGAATCGAACCAGCTGGATAGGAAACGCATCGGAACGAATGTGCCTTGGAAGCAAGAAAAAAAAAATCCGGCTGTGTCATTGGCCTCTCCTAAGGCGACCTCCCGGGTTAAGCTTTCTCGTGCACGGTGCTGGAATGATCAAAAAGGTTTATCATCGTAGATTAATGTCGTGTTGCTTTTATTCGGTTGATTATCTTGCCTTACTAACGCGCCACGGGATGGAAGACCACCACTGGGCGTAAAAATTGTAGTTCTTCCCATTTAGAAACGCAGGAATAAAGTTTGCTCGTCGCATGCATCCAAGGTTGAAGGCACCTGCATAAATTATGCTATCAAAAGGGTAACAAGCAGGTCGTGTGCCAGTTGTACCTCCGCTCCACTTCAAAGGGTTAACGGGAAACGGAACAAAAGTATCCACAGAGTTTGGTGAGGTGAACAGAGGAAACATTGAAATTTAACTGTTGATGAGGAAAAACATCAGTTGTCCTCGTTTTTTCATTAATGTGGTGATCGATTTTTAAATTTACTGTAAAAAAAAGATTAAGTTGAACATTACAATACATAGATTAGCACATGGCATAAGAAAATTCCGAGATGTTAATCCAGCGATAAACTGGGACATTTATTGAGAAACGAACATGATTATGACACTACTCTCCACCGTCGTATTAACAATACTTTACATTGAAAATCGGTTTGAATAACGACGTGACAACCTTGCGAATCAAAAGCGATGCTTTTAGCCACCCTTTTCAGGATCATCTTCTACTTGACTTTTGGCATCCATTATGGATATCTTCCGGCATACAGAAAAACAGACCATGATTTATTAATAGAATTTCCGGTCCATTTTTTTGTGCCCAGCATATAGACCATTGTATCCTCGTTTGGCATCCTTCCAGGGAATCAGTGGAAGCAAGGTTGTTTCATTTCTCATCATCCCTGTAACCCTCCGGGTGCAGGATGTTATCAATCCTCATCGGCAAATATTTGGTAGTGGAAATGTTATTTATCGTTGGTAAATAAAAAATAGATAATCGTATCTATCCGATTCGATTTCGGTTTTCTTTTTCTCTTGTGTGCTGTTAAATCTTGTTGTGTCAAGCACGTCCTTGACATTTGGCGCTGGATAATGTTTCGGGTGTAAATCGGATACAAATAACATCGATTTGGCTGCCGGAGGGTATAAACGGATAAGTGACATTTAAAGTGACAGTTAGGGTGTCAATTAGAGCGGAATTAGTCAATGTGGTAAATGGTGAATGGAACGATTGTTTGTGTGAGGTAGATGAAATTATTTAGCATTGTGTTGCTCATATGAACAATTTCAATGTACTTCCATTCTGCTAGTTTGAAGAAGTTAAAGGTTTGCGTTCTATTGGCATGAGTAGCAATCAAGAATTTAACTCAACAACTAGCGTGTAAATGAGTATAGACTATGTCCAAAAATGTCTGAGAGTAAGCAACACTCACTGGGTACCACGACTAATAAGTTGTAAAACGTCATTCAAAGTAAAATGAATGACTACTGAAACTGGCTTGTGCAGTACTATGTTGGCATTATCTTGCGTCGATGTCTGCGGATGCAACGTAGTGACAGGAATTGCAACAAAGTGTGAAATATACGATATGACGCACACTTCACAGACCGCCCGCCGAATGTATGTTGTCAGTAAACCGTCACACAAGACTGGCTGCATAACTTCCCTAGAGACAATGGTTTCACAAAAGGACAAACCTTGGAAATACTGGCAAAGTCGGCAGTTAGGATGGGTCTTTGACACTAGCACACTCCCACGCTCGGTTCCAACGACAGTGCAGAATGATTTATTGTTTCCCTAAAAGACAAAACATTCTACCAAAACCCACCCCACTAGATTGTAAAGGGTTCCGTTCTGTATCGTCGGTTGGAAAGTTTTCTCTGGCATAGTGAACGTGGAAAGTGTACGAAAAACTAGGACACAACACGTTCTTTCCGGGATACTCCACAAAGAGCATCGTCAGAGCTTTTATGCAATGTCCTCGGGAACTACTGTGTATTACAGTTTCTATTGGTGGAGCCTCGAAAATAGTCTAAACAAATGCCGGTAATTTATCGCTAGTGTCCTCCCGCTAACTCAAACAAACAGAAAAGGACAACACATCGCTAAAGCTTTAGGTCTTGTGAATCTCAGCGCAATTTTTCTATCGAAGTCGGTAAAAGGATATTTATGGAGTGCTGCGACACATTACCACCGCTAGACAGCGTAATCGCGCGGCACATTACTGCTAATAAATTCGGATTAACTACTTAGCTAGGACAAGTTTCGTATACTTGCATTATTAAACGTGTAGCAAGGGCTGTTAATTACACTTAGACTAGCACTCTGGGAAATTCATCAAACACCCAAACGCTACCACAAGGAACACGCATTGCAAACTGGAAGCATCGGATGAATGCAAATTTTTCTGCATTCTGGTCACGTCACCATGTTATCCCGGGCATAAAGTGACGGGTGGTCGCCGCTTTAATGATGCTTATCGCTGACAGTTAAAAAGCGATCAAAGTCGCNGCATTATTAAACGTGTAGCAAGGGCTGTTAATTACACTTAGACTAGCACTCTGGGAAATTCATCAAACACCCAAACGCTACCACAAGGAACACGCATTGCAAACTGGAAGCATCGGATGAATGCAAATTTTTCTGCATTCTGGTCACGTCACCATGTTATCCCGGGCATAAAGTGACGGGTGGTCGCCGCTTTAATGATGCTTATCGCTGACAGTTAAAAAGCGATCAAAGTCGCATGACCCATTCTATTCTATTCGCCACCATCCATTGAAGGACTCTCGCTCTCACTGGAGTTGCGCTCCGATAAGGAGATAATTGTAGCTGGTGAACAGAAACGGGTAATTCTAGCGTCTAGTGTCTAGCGTCAGAGCTGATGAAGTCACCCAGCCGGTTGTCGATGTGAAACCTTCCGCCACTTGGCTTTGATATAAACGCACCGCTCTTTGCAATAATCATTGTCACCCGATTTGCACCTCGACAGCATAGTAGCAAGTCTTGTTTTGATTGCGGCGCTTTCACTTTTCCAGAGGCACACCAGCAAACGTATCTCGGTGTAAGGCATCTTGTCTTGCTGGGGTTTGGTACAGTTGCGATGCAATTTTCTTGGTTCAAGCCTTATGTACGTGTGCGCTCCGTGTGCAGGTACTTTCAACAGTGCTCGATAAACCGCCATTAGTTATCGGACACGTAATCTACTGACACAGATTGTGTTTAAAACAGTTTGCAACGTGTTTGAAACGTGTTGTTGGTGATTTAGGATTTAAATGAAGCAGCTAAAGTTGTTAAAACGGTTGTAAAAAATAAATATCCTACGAAAAAGTAAATGAATTAACTGCAAAAGTCGACAACTTTTAATTAGCCGCTCAGTATAATGTCTTGATTTATGATCAACAGAAGACGAGCGTGAGATTTATTATGAACACTAACTTTTTTACACACTTCTAACTAATTTTGTCAAACCCATGCAGCATTAGCTGTGTATAATTAATGTCACGATTATATTACGCCTCACAGCCACATTTCTTCTGCCAGGTGGCAGCGTCTCATTGTGCGATTTCAATTCAATTAGTGGATAATTTTCTGCGAGGCCTGTGCTTACAGCTTACTTGCGAAGGGAGCTTTAAAACGATCGGTCCCTTAAAGACGATGAATTATTTAAAAATCGTTCCTTATTACCTTTTGCTAGAAGTAGTCAAGTGAATCCGTCTGGAAGTGACGGTAGCCACAAACTGATTGGCCAATGTGTTGGTGTTTTCCTATTCACACTTCCAACACCACCGTCCCTTTGGGAAGTGGGCTCACCGAGGCTTTGCTTAATCTATGCTTCCGATTCCAAAGGTGTAACGATCCGAAACCTCCGGCCCAGTGTCCAGAGACTCCAGAGGGGCAGCATTTTTAGCACGTGTGTTGCGCCACGCTACCTTGCGCAAATTGGTCTGCGGGGTGTTGGACGCGCGTCGTCGCCATCAAGCGCCCACCACACTAACACACACTCTCTCACTCTTCTGGACCTCAACCGCTAATCCCACATGGGCAGCATAATTTATGCCTTCTGCTCTCCGGTCTGCAAAAGCACGTCGTAGAAATAATCGGTATCGTTCCAACGGGTGGTTTTGGAATCGTTGTGGTTAGTGCAAATCGCAAGTAGCTGTGGACGAAGGAACGAGCCATTGAACTTCTCTGGCAGCGTGGCAGGGCAATGCAGTGTCGCTGCAGGGAAAACTGGAGCCCCTTTAAATTTATTCTCAACACATGAATTGAGTAGGAAAACTCTGCTGAAAAATTGGGTTTGCAAATGTAATAGTAACGGAACGATGTGGTTTACGGGGGTTTGTGAAGCGAAATGGTTCCTGCTAGGGTGATGTAAAATTGATAAGCGATTTATTTTATTTATTTTTTTGTGATAAAATCCTACGATTTGGAACAGAACGACAGAATGGGAAGACGTACCACGGTGTAAACGTTTTTTTCTTTCCAAAATAATTCATTCTGCTTGTTTATTAATCTATTCGCTTGGCTAACGTGTTTAATTTAAACATGATATTTGTATGTTTGTTTTTTTGCACTATACTGCATCTACTTCGCGGTCTAAACATTATCACTCCATGAAGTCATGGCCGTGGTTGACCTTTTCACTACTGGTAAATCACTCACAAACCGTTTGATTGCGTGAGCAAAAGTGTCGCTTCTGCTCCTGCTCTTTTTGTAGTGGCAGTGGACGAGGTCAAAGATTTCAAAGCAAGTCCCGGGAATCTACTCAATCACACAGATCGTGGCACCATGTTTTCTTCTCAGTCTCGATGTCGCGTACCAGTAATATGTTTGTCTTGACGTTTGGCCGTCGTGTCCTCGGCAAGATGGAGTGAAACTTATCGTGAAAAGCATAAAGTGAGCCGTGCTTCGAATGTCTAATGAAGTGGTTAAGGTTTCGTTTACAACGGACGTACCCACCTGGTAACGATGGTTAAACACCAAGGAATAGGAATTGAGAAATGGGCACAATTGTGGGCATACTAAAGTCAGAACGGGACGATTCCGATGAGATCGATTGTGGTTTGGTGGGTTGGTCAAATGGAAGGCTTCAGTGTGGTGTTATCCCCATCAGTACGCGAGACGCTATTTTTCACAAACATTAATGTTTCTATTTTGCCCTTCTCGATTTGTTTCAGGTGAGCGCATAAATTTCGAGTATATCTCTGATTGGGAAAGACAAGCGTTGTGCTTGTCTAGAAAGATCTCGGTAGAGCTTCTCTACCGAAAAGGTAAGTGGTTAAGAGCGGTTTGCAATTGAAACTTGTAGAGCGATCCAGATCAGCAACTTATGGTTGCCTGGTAACCAGTAGAAAGGAGTTCCGAGTTCTTGTACTTCTTGATAAGAAACTGGTCCATCAAGGTCACAGTTGTCGTTACCACTCAAGGTATTTCGCTTGTCCGAATTGTCTATCCCGAGAAGATGTTTAACAAATTTCTCTGTTTGGTTAAAACATCAACCGAAAGCTACCAACTGTGACCAACTGTGACCGCGAGACCCATCCATAAGGGCTCGCTGCCAACCAGAGACAATCGTTGCGTGCGTCTCCGGTATGGAATACTTGATGAGCACAGAATTCGTTATCTCTCCATGCTCGACCCCTCTGCGACATACGCCTGTGCGTTGTTGCGGGTTCTTCTACCCTTCATGCGAGCGGCTTCTTGGGAGTTGATCTCTGATCTCGAAGGTGGCGTACAACACTCATGTGCTCCGTACCGTTTCCTTCCCTCCAGGCTTCAANGGGACGATTCCGATGAGATCGATTGTGGTTTGGTGGGTTGGTCAAATGGAAGGCTTCAGTGTGGTGTTATCCCCATCAGTACGCGAGACGCTATTTTTCACAAACATTAATGTTTCTATTTTGCCCTTCTCGATTTGTTTCAGGTGAGCGCATAAATCTCGAGTATACCTCTGAATGGGAAAGACAAGCGTTGTGCTTGTCTAGAAAGATCTCGGTAGAGCTTCTCTACCGAAAAGGTAAGTGGTTAAGAGCGGTTTGCAATTGAAACTTGTAGAGCGATCCAGATCAGCAACTTATGGTTGCGTGGTATCCAGTAGAAAGGAGTTCCGAGTTCTTGTACTTCTTGATAAGAAACTGGTCCATCAAGGTCACAGTTGTCGTTACCACTCAAGGTATTTCGCTTGTCCGAATTGTCTATCCCGAGAAGATGTTTAACAAATTTCTCTGTTTGGTTAAAACATCAACCGAAAGCTACCAACTGTGACCAACTGTGACCGCGAGACCCATCCATAAGGGCTCGCTGCCAACCAGAGACAATCGTTGCGTGCGTCTCCGGTATGGAATACTTGATGAGCACAGAATTCGTTATCTCTCCATGCTCGACCCCTCTGCGACATACGCCTGTGCGTTGTTGCGGGTTCTTCTACCCTTCATGCGAGCGGCTTCTTGGGAGTTGATCTCTGATCTCGAAGGTGGCGTACAACACTCATGTGCTCCGTACCGTTTCCTTCCCTCCAGGCTTCAATTCAATCAATAAACAACACCGGGTGCCGAATGGCAACCATCAGACCATATTGCAACAACTGCGAAGACCACCGTGATTGTGTATTCCGCTGGTGGCTTCCAATATAAATAAAGCGTGTATTTAAATTAAGTGAGCCTATCTGCCTGGTTCCGACACTACTACTACTACGGTCGGGGTCTAGGGAATCTTCTGAATGTCGTATCTTCCTCTCGTCGACCACGTGAATGAGTGCCTGAGTGTAGGAGAGAAACCCGTTCTCGAAGGACTAACAAATCGCAAATCAATCGTTAAGTCGTTACCGAAATTGATAAAAATGAATGTACATTTATCTGTGGCAGATCAATTTGTTGAAATAGCTGGTTTTTTTGTTTCGACTCGTATGCTGCCGCGGCAAAGTAAAGCAAAACGGAAAGTAAAGCAGAACAGAAAATTGGTTGATACGTTTAATGTGTGGTAAAACATCCACAAAAAACACTTCCTTCTAGCTAAATGTTATCTTGCATTTTGTGTTAGCTGTTGATTTCGTGGTTGCGGTTCCTAAAATTTAAACCGAAGCCTAGCTCTTCTAAGAAGCGGGGTTAAATTAAATTTCCTCAAGATTTTCTACACCTTCTTTCATGGGTGCGATTATGCCCAGGCACAGGGCGAATATATTTTTTATTCTGCAAAAAAAGGTGTTCTCTCACTGTGGAGTCCCTTCTTCTTGCTTAACATTTTCTTTAGGAGATGGTATAGCATTTAGCAACGATTTTGAAGCCGGATCCAAGAAACAAAACACAAAAAACCCAAACGCTACCGCAAAAAACAACAAAAACCGAGAGGAAAGCAAAATAACTAAACCAAAGCAATAAACGTTGATGAAATCACCTAGCGCATTGGCAGGATGATACGAGGATGCCCTTTCATTTGAGTGCTGCTACGTTTAGATGTTACACAGGAAGCCCTTACAGCGTTGTGTTCGTACTTATGAAAATAAAGGAAACACAAAAAGACAGCGTAAAAACAAGCTGCTTGTTGATTCAAAACAATTTATGAAAGCTATAAGGCATTTTGCAGTGAAAACAATATTAACAACACCACCGGCCAAGTACACCCAAATGAAGCTGCTCTTATTACACCGTAAGCATCGAGTTTGAATGATTAAAAGAAGATTGTGAAGTGGAGTGGCTTTTTTGTATGTTGTTTCTGGACGAAGGAATGAAAGTGAAATTAGTTCAGAAACGGTTTTTACCCAGCGTCGAATAGAATCAATATGCACGCCGTGAAAATATCTGACTAGCATGCGAATGGGAATTGGGATGAAATTGATTGTGTTTCATGGTCGGACGAAATAACGGCCGATCAGGGTTTCCTTTTTTGTCTGTGATGTAATTCTTTCGTCGAGTCTGAGTTTTGGAAATCAATTTGTATGTTTATGCCTTGAATAATATCGATTGAAGTAATTAAAGAACAAAGAATAATTTCATTAAATTGTAATTATGCTGTGGGAATGTGTTTGATGCATTTGCCTATCACAAGCTCAAATAAATTTGGAAATACCAAGCCCGGATGCTAATGTGATGTAACAACGAAACTAAGGATACGTTAGTTTATCGATTAAATGCTCCATTTTCGCTTCAAGATCGCGTGTTTTCGGGCAATTGCACGTGAAGGGATGGTCAGTGTTGTAGATTTTGTTTTATCAGATATAACCGAAAGTTGTTTTTGCATGTATTATCTTTTTATACCACATTGCTGCATCAGACTAGGATTTACAAAACACTTTTTTATGAGCAAATACTAGCACTACATTGAAAATTTCGAATCACGTTAACTAATTTTCGTCTGAAAACGACACATTCACGAAAGAGATGTCACAAACAACGGTAAAAACGTAACAGTTGTCGAGCGAACATGTGAACGTACTTGGCATAATTGGAATACTTTAGCCGACGCTTGGAAGAGTGGCGCTTTACAGAGTCCACGATTTCAAAGCCTTCGCAGCCTTTGGCCATGTCGTAGAACAGGCAAGATAATGCAAATATTCCTGGTGTACTCTGGTCTATTGGATGATATTATGGGTGTGAATCAATTCCTAGCATATTTAAACGAAACAAGCATGAAAAAGGCTTCAATGGTATTGAATTAATTTGTATATTCTTCAACGTGCTGCCAGCATTTGTCGATTAAAGCAATTTCTCGATCGACACAGTTGCTCCAATTCTAGGAGAACACACGGTTAGCGTAAGCTGAACATTTCGGTGCTTCAGAATTCGCGCCCATAATCGACAGTCAATTAAAGTGTCGTTCTCGTTCTTCGCCACGAATTGCCACGCTACATTTCGGCTGTCCAAACCGGCAACAGCACTTTGGGACCTATTATGCTAATACCGGCACAATTTGGGCAATGGATGGATGGTTCGTTTGGGTTAGAAGTCTAAGATAAACATAACCTTTAGCGGCAGTGGGGCGCATCGCTCTGCCGGTGGTCGTCTTCCTTTTCTTAAGAAAATATCATCAACCTCATCGCTGAAAACGCTATTTCTTTGGAGGAAGAATCTCTTGGGACTCATCAGAATCAAACGTCAAACTAATACCACGTGCAGGGAACCAGTGAGGTCTCTTGGAAAGGGAATTTATTTATGGAAAGCGAGAACGAAACACACACAAACACTTGCCATCAAATGCATACCAATGCCAGTAGCGCTGTTGAAAGATTCTTCTTGGTGGAACTTCACCCAATACCGACAATGGAAAAGATCAGCTGATAGAGAGAAGTTGGCCCCAATTTTCGTCTGTAGGAGTGTGTCTCTTTCGTTGGGCTTGCATCATTTTTGTATAACGTTCCCATGCCATCGGAGTTCCATCTTGATGAAATGGAACGAATGGCTTCTGGATGGATTCCTGTACTGGATGTAGTGAGCTCTTCAAGTGTGTATGATTAGTGAGTGATAAAAGCAGAACCTTAATTTGTCTGTCCATCATTGCTTTTCTTCAAGAATGTGATTCAATCGAACTCGTTCATGATGTGACTCAATCGAACTCCCTTATCTTCAGAGTCTTCCTACATGGAAGGTATTGGTTGGTGATTATTCAACAGTCGAAGCAAACAGTGTATCGCTTATCGTGTAAAATAATTTCTTCAATTGGTTCTGATTTAAATTTCGTTGCAAACTGCAACTGTGCCAAACGCCACAGACATAAGCTCAGAATAGCGAAGTGTTTTAATGAGATTTTCGACCGTCTTGCTACCCTCCCGTAGGATGAAGTGAATTATTGTGTTTGCATTTTTTTGGCAATTAATGCAATTTGCCTGACAGCCGTCGCTTTACAGATAGACGTCCCGGTATGGTGGTATGGCCATTAAGATAATTTGAATTTGATACAGACAAATAACTGCATCGTCCCAAGTCCCAAGCAACAGTTACAAATGGGTGGAAGGAGCAATCCCTTGGTGTGCGGTAAATAATCACGAATTCACAGCCACCGTATTAATCTTTCCGTTTGGGTGTTGCTCCGCAGAAGTTAAAAACATTTCCTTGTAGAAAGGCATTTGGCGTCGCGTGTTTTTGAAGTAGCGCTCGTGCGTGTCGTTGTTTGCTTTCGAGAGTATCCGTTTTATTTTTTGTTTCCTACTTCTTCACATATTGGGGATATCTGCTATCCGACATGCAAAGCATTTTGCTTGCTCGAGAGTCTAAACGGGCGAAGAAATGGGGAAGAGGTGTTTAAGAAAAAATATCATCTAACACCCACGCCTCGAATGTCTGGTTCGTTTCTTGCATCGGGATCACGGATGTTTCCGGACAAGGCGAAACGACCCGTACACATCGAGTTTTTCTCGCTTTTATTCCGAGCCGACGATCCCCTCAAAACAAGGAGAAAAACACTGCAACGCAAGATCATTGGACACGGCCATCGAGCAGCGAGAAGAGTGCATCTCATCATATGTTCGAGTTTGCGGTTGTGACCGCATTGTAGGGATATCGCTCGAAATGAGGGTGTTTCTGCTGTGTCCTAAATCCGTGAATCTTTACGGTCGGAGCTGGTGGTTGTATCTGATGACTCCTCCCAAGGGTGTGGTGCATTCACTTCGTTCTTCACAACAAAGATCAACGCTTAGCTATATTTGACATTTACTCGTTGTTTCTCCACTGTCAGCGTGGATATTCGTTCACACGCGAAGCTTTATCTTTATCACTTCAACAATCATGCATAAAGTGACAGGTTTTAACCTTTCAAACGCCATCAAACAGTGAAATGGTACATACTTTACTAACTGTTCATCTTTCAACTTTGCATCGTTTCAACTTGTCTAAGGGATGCACAAAGATCAGACCAACTCTATTTCCAGTACAAAGTGTTGATAGTTTGTATTTTTTCCTTCCTTCGACTGCGGTCTTTACTTCTTTATTCCCCCGGACCGACGCGATGGAAGGAGGAGGACACCCGGTCGTAAAAATATGACTAATAAAATTGTTCCTTGTCGGAATCGTTTTAACATTGTTGCCACTGGGTGGAAACACAAGAGCCGGAACGTTCTAGACACCGATATCAAGAGGTAGCGAAAAGGAAGGAAGAACAAAAGCTGTTCAGTTTATGAATTCATTCATAGTTATTATGGATGATGGTGCTATAAAAATGCAGAAATGATGACAATTCCAGAATGCGTGTTTTGTGTGGATTGATTGAGTGTTGGTTTATGCTAACTCGTTGTTTAGCGTCGAATGCGGAACCAATGTCGTAGGGGGGATGGTGGTGACTGATCTGGAGCGGTAATGAATGGAACGGTCAATTGTTGTATTTTGCGCTATATTTTAAAATTTTCCCAAGACAATGGTGTTGCCCAAGCATTAACGTAATATTTCATTTTAAAATACAATTTTCTGACTTTTATGGCATTTCCTCGTGACCCACGGGCTGTAGCCACATGATCAGTCTCACTATCTTTTTGTGTCTTGTTTTGATTATTGGTGAATTTATTTTTTATGTAAAATTTTTATCGCAGTATACATACAATTGGTAGACATTTGCTAAATTTAAATTCAAAATTGCTAGAATGGGTTTTGAGTACATTAAATTAATGCAACGGGTTTTGACTCATTCTAAGAAAGGTCGAAGTATTTTGGAGCTTACTGTACCAAAGCTGACGCATAATTTGAAAGCTTTGCTACGGTGCTGCCATCTGGAACGTGGATCAAGCTTTCGAGCACTTCATCTGCTCGACATTTGGTGAGCAGTTTTGACACGAAACGCTTCGAAGCATACTCGCGCGCCCTCTACGTATAAGTCGAAGCGAACAGAAAACGAGTATGGTTTGTGTCCTCACTGAAACAAACGCTTTATATGTTTTGAGAACTTGAAAGCTGGTGGCGGCAGTTTTTCTCTCGAAGAACATCAAAGTGCTATGAGCAATGGTCAGTTAAACATTTTAAACTCTTTTCCCTGAATGTAACCAAGCATATGTCCCCCAAAAATAATGTTTTAATATCGGAGACGTCCTTTTACGGTGAGATTATTGTTTCGATAGTTATGTTGTACTTAATAAAAGCCCGCAAACCCCTCACGAGTAATCTCAATATTTTGGACATTCGAAACGGTTTGGTAAAGTACACTGCCCAAAAATGGACGAAACGATCTTTAGCTGGCGAAGCCAAAGCGAAGCAGAATTTATTGATGGTACAAGAAGCATCGAGGTTGCGTTGACGTCGTGTAAGGGAACGCTCACTGCATACACCAGCCTAGTGATATCCGAATGAAAACATCCGAATCTAGGCCACGGGGAGTGGAGCGCACTGCCTTCTTGACCGGCGTAAGCTAAACCAAACAGCAAACCATGCGAATCTTAGCTCCTTCGTTTGCTCCGACCTTGCCGGACCAAAAGGAAACGCGCAAACCCAAACATGCTTGCCGCTTGTAAAGCGCGCAATCAGCTCTTTTTCGAACGCGTATATGGCAACTTGTCCCCTGGGGTGGACAAACCGCTCACGTGGCTCATGAGGTTACGTGCATGCCCAATTGGCTCGGTTCCACAAATCATCATCATCAGCTGCGCAAGAAGATCAACATAATCCGCGTAAGCATTCCTTCATGCGATGCTAACATTCGTCACTCATCTAGCTGGAGTAAGAAACCTTCACCACTTATCGGCAGAAGCGTTCCAGCGGAATGTCGTAAATGGACAAGTGTTTTTGACCATACCAATGCATATCGGTGTAAGTGTGTGCCCTTTAACAATTGTTTACCACTTCTCGGTTTGGTTTGAATGAACAGACGAATCGAGTCAGGCTGAAGGTTTAATGTTGTGTCGATTCAATTTAGTACGAGATCGCGAGATCACCATCGGCCAAAATTAATCAAAAACTCGAAACCACACGGCTTTGTAATGCACATTCCCGTACCCCCACTGCGAAGGCTCTTGTGCATATGTGTGTGATGTGGTGAACATAATGTGTCGTCAGGTTTGGTTGCTGCGAGCATCGTGATGTTACATCACGAATTGATTCATCAGGTGTTGTTGTTCTTGAGGTCGAGGCATCGAGAAGGAAAAGGGATTTATTTTTCAATTATGCAGTGGAATAGACCAACTTTATTAGTATTTTCCTATTTTTTATATCAAACCTTTTTACAAACATTGTTTAATCGATAATAATTACTCATCATATAAAAAATATGTAACAAAATGGATTACTAAAAGATGGATTCATCATTAAATATTTAAAATATGATCATGTTTTCTTGTTAATACATTTATGATTGAATTCTGCAAAATCAAACTACAAGTTTCCGATCCAAGACAAGTAGTCGATCGACCGGGGGCTCCAAGTTATGAATACTTTCAACCCACGTGCAAAATGACTTCTCCCCATCACCCTTCATTCGTATGCAATGTACGAGAGCAAGAAAAGCAAGCTACACAATCAATCGAAGCCGGGTCTTATGGAGCCTATCGCTACGGCACACACTTACACGTTCCATAATTGCTCAACACACCAACGCAGGTGACGATTTATTCCGCACCGACTAATTAACCGCCGGAACAAGCGGGCACCACGTAGTGTTTCCCACACACGCACACATGCCCATATAAATTTCGGTTGGCCGCAGGGTTAACTCTATACGAGAGGTCATTTCGATAAAAAGTGGAGCGTGTGCGTGGAGCGTTTTGGAAGAGGAAAAAAAAGGCTCATGGAATCGGTGAGCGGACCCTTGCTAGATCGGCGGCAAGATCGATTCCCCAACAAAACCCTTAAGGCAAGCTAATGCAAGATCGATGCAAGTGGCTAAAAAGAAAAGGTATCCGATCTAAAGTTGGTTGAATAACGTGATTAACTGCGCTGGTACACGAGATTGGAGGTTTGCAGTCGATTAAAACCGAAACCGGCCACTTGTGCGCGCAAGAGTTGCTTGCCGTTGAGCAGAATAGAAGGGAATTGCATTATTTCATTATCAGCTGCAACGATATGATGTGAAAATTTCGTTCCACCCGATATGGTGTTCGTCGCTTCCGAGCGCGTACAAATCTAAAGTGCACATTTAACGCGTCGAGCGAAAAAAAGGAGGTCGCCCAGCTGGCAAACAGGCAAACCGTTTAACCGTTGGGTGATCATTACGGCAACCACCTCGCCACGAATGCGGTATGCGAATAAAGTGTTTGAAAACGCTTCTTGGCTGCGGAACACAATTACATAACAGTCAACGCCGCTGGTTCGCCTAATTTGGTTATGGTTTAGTGTTATTGTTTTAGGATCTTATCAACCGATTGGTTTTTTATCGTTCGTGCTGCATTTTCTGTGAAGCAAATCGTGTGAAAGTTGTGTTGTTCTTTCGTGAAAGGTTACCACACGAAAAAGTGCTTTGAACTTGCTTTCGATCCATGACCGCACATTCACATTGGTTTTTCTTTTACTTCTCAAACAATTAAGACGCGATTGCCAAACTCTTCATTATTGCTTTATTATTCCCTACCGTTTTTTTTTTTTGCCTGTTTCGGGTTTGTCTGGTGACACAAATTAATATCCCACAAGCAAAAAACGTGGTCGATCAGTTACGCATCTCTCTCTCTCTCTCTTTCTCTGTGCACCAAGATTCAAGCTTTGCCCGGCTCCAGTTGCTTTATTCGGTTGCGTATTGTAAGCTCAGTGAATTCAGCTTTATTTCGGCGTTGATTTCGGGCACCTGACAATTCGTACCGAGGGTTCAGCTTTCGATCGTTACGTAAATTATGACATATTCCTAAATTGGATTATGCTCCGCAAAGTGTGAGCACCAGCGCACCGCTCACTTCCTGGCGTCTATGAGTCAATCTGGAAGGAAAAAAATCATCTCACTCAATCTGGAACGGTCCGAGCTTTATGGTTGCTGCGTGTATATTACACAGCCCGGACTGAATTGGATCATTGACCGCGAACAGCAGTTTGGCAAATGGGAGCAAGTTGAAAATAAATTAACTCACCTGTCACCTGCAAGAATGGTGCAATGTTGGAGATGAAGTTTTGAGAAACTTCAACAAAACCAACACGAGGGAAAGCTTGTTGGAGAGGCATTGACGGGAAGCAACATAACAAAACTATGTTCTCTTGTGCAATTTTAAAAACATAAAATTTAAACAAACAATGTCTACATTTTAATTGCATTACTTCATGATGTTCTATAGCCAGCATGTGGCTATAACCAAATTGTTTAAGTTATATTTTCCTTTAATATTTTTTTTTTGTCAACAACCACTTCACGACTTCATCCTATACCCAACCCAACTCCTCAAAGGCTTGAATATCCTTTCAACGCTAATCTGATCATTTTCAGCTCCAAGTTCGTTCCAACTCACCGATCACGACGCACTTTCATCAATACACAGCTGGCTAATGACAGTTTTGTACAGCCAATAATGCATTCATCCGGGTAATGCAGCTAACGATTCTTCGCCGATCAAATCTGCATAAGCAATGCACTTCTTTCCACGTGATTGGTACGATTGTTGCGTGCGCGGCTAGGCATGAAAAGAAAGCCGAAGCAGAAACTTCATTTCCGGGAGGAACTGTCATGTTTCAGTGCTCATATTTTCCTAGATGCTCGTGGCGATGCTTTCCATTTTGTCATTTCAATAACAATAACCGATCGGCAAACAATTGCGAACGGAACGAACGGCGGTAGGGGAGAGGCTAGCGACGATTTGAAATCTCGTCATGCGATGATACGTACGGTCGGTGAGACATCGAAGCAAAGCAACACGACTAAATGAAGCGATCAATAAGGGAGTTTGATATTCAAAGGAGAAAGCATAACTTTTTCTGCCGCTGCACACAACCATAACGACCTTTTCGGTAATGATAATCGAAATAACGTAGAAAACAAGACGTACACGAACGACATGGATCGTTCACAAATGCCTATTTCCCATCCGGCAAATGGTAATCGAGGGGACAGATATATTGGAGAAAAAACTGTCCCCAGCTACTAATCAGCGAACAATCGAACCACATCGGAAAACTGCTTTAGCCGCTGTCCGCGCACTACACATGGTTTGATGTTTTGCTCTTGGGAAAGAAAATGCGCCACTGCTGAAAATCGAAATCGATCGTACAAACTGGAACGCTTCGCTAATTATACGCTACAACAGGAACAGGAATGAAGGAAAGTAGCTGTCGTCTAAGCTGCCACAAGTGAGAGCGATCTCGATTGCTATTACCAGGCGGCGCGGTATGTTGATGTTTTCTTTCATTTCGACACATTCATGCATGCATGTCACTTTCTTTCGGTGGCACCGAATTTCGAGGTTCATCATCATAATCATCATCATAATCACCAGCATCATCTTATTCGTTGTCATCTTCACGACGATGGGAGATAAAATTATCCTCCCCGTCTGTTCATGCTAATCGTACCCAAACGAATTTGTTAACGAGCCTGAACGAGTTTCCGGGTAGTGGTTCGGTTTGCTTCTAGTTTATGGCTTCGTGACAAATTTGTCTGACTTTGATCGCAAAAGTTATGATGTAGCTCATGCTGAGCGTTCGTTTTCGGGTTATGTAGTGCTTAAGCAACATTTATATTAGTCTCGCAAAATTTACACAGATAATTCGAGGCATCGTTAAAAAAAATGCAGGAGAAGCCTAATAAAAAATCGTTCCAAAACTAGTTTATTTTAAGAAAAATAACTATCCGATTAAGATTTGCACATACTTGAAGCAGCTAGTTTGTCATGCACACCTTGGTGTTTTAAAGACTTACAAGAGCTGTTACATAAATGCGTACCAACAGTTAGACGAGATGACCCATTTGATTTGAGGCAAACGGTGTAGAAGATGTGGTTTGGGTGGTTAAATGTTGCAATTGATCCCTTCGCTACCAGACCCTTCGGAGAAGATTTCGTTGCTTTGCTACTGACACTGTAAGGGTAAAAACGCTCGACATGTCAATTAGCCAAGAGCAACCAGCTTGTGGTTTTACGATTTTCTTCGATTGCGATTAACCTCCCGCCCTGACAGTAGGAAACCTTCTAAGGGACGCCAGGACTATATGCTCAAATCACGACCGCGTAAGTGATCTAATCGTGAGTAATTGCATTCTGGTGCGCACGTGTGCTACGTGTGCACTGTTTTGCTGATGGTGAGCGATAAATTTCCACCATGTTCACAAAAAGGCGGTGGTCTCGCGAAACATCACGATATGGCGACTCGGGAATCGCTTTCGGGTGGCCTTTCGACGGCGCAAAGAGAGATTTTGCACAATATAACTCAGCTGAAGCGAATCGCCTTGAGGATCCGATCCGGTGGCAGAGCGCTAAACTCACGTTAGCCAATAATCTGCGAAGCCCTTTTTGCTAATATATCTGGCTTCCCCAACGACGGTTTGTGTTTCCAAAAGCGATGAGGGGTGTGTTTTGGTAAGCAGGGGAAGTAAAAGTAGGCGCGCACCGAGTGGAAGAACACGTGGCGGTAGATTTATTGCACGATCGTGCCCGTGCCTCATAATGTCTCATAAGAAATATCGCATTTCACTCGATCCGCAGTGCCGAGGGCATGACAAATTTATTGACGCCAACATTACCACCCGAATGTGCCGATTGTTGTGTTGGCAAACTTTCTACCACAAATCAATATCTTGGCGTGCCTTAAGAGTTGAATGAAGTGCAAATGTTGTGCCTTGAGTAGGGTATGATTATTGTTTTGTTCCTATGTATAAGTTTGAACGCACTGGAACTAACTCAAAAAACCTTCAAATTGCACCGATGTCTTCTAAATGCACCTATGACAGTTTGATTATAAAGATGTGTGCTTTCTCTTTAGTAGAACATTGCAGTTGTAATGACTGGGTGCGCTACAAGCAATTTTATCGTTGAAAATCGTTTGCTACATTCGTTTTGAAACAATACTCATTACATTAGATTTTTACCTTTATTCTTTGTAAAAGCGCTAGGACTTTCTCCATCTCAGTACTTAATGTTAGGTTGCTTTTCTGCCAAACAAATTTTAATTCTATCCTGTCGGAGCGAATTACAGATGGATTAAATAGGAATTTACTTTCAATTCAAAGTGCATCGTTGTAAAAAAAAGCCCCATCCCCTTCCATTAGACATACGCGCTTAGTCCCCAATCGTTACCAGCTTAGAAAGATTTCAATGAAAGCGAAAGAGACGAACCTCAGTGCTGCTCCATCGAAATGAATCGACCAACTCGAAGCAAACATCGGGTACGTACTTCCTACTTGCAGTATCTGGTCTATTCCAACCCACCGTCGGTATCAAGATAGGGAGACAGAAAACACAGCAAAATTAAAAGTGAAAATTAATTTACTGCAGAGCAGAAGCGGGTGGTTCGCCTGCTCGGGACACAAAAGGGCTTTGGCGTTTTCAATCGTTCCGAACGCTTGGCAAAGTTGGAGCATTTTGGCGTACGATCCGAGGGAGCGAGCCCACTTTCAGTACGAATTTAAACCAAGCCATCGTTTACTTTTCACGTGCTGCCGGTGAAACCGTTTCCCGTAAAACAGAGAGTGCCTCCGAAAACAATAGAATTGCCCCAACACAGAGCGTTCGTAACAAGCGTCAGTTTTGTTTCAAAATTTTGCAGCAGTACACTTTTCTGACTATTTCGTCAAGCTGTTGCTCCCTTCGGGGTCCCTCTCGGTGACGCTCTCTATTTCAACAAACCGTGAAAATGCGCAATACGCACACACACACACACACACACTGATCCAAAAGTGACGCAGACGCAAATAGAACTATTGTGCACTGGGCGGTCGGTTTTTTTTTTTTTTTTGGAGGTGGAGATATTTTCATGATTTGGTTTTTACTTTCGTCATGGCGAATTGGCTTGCAAGGTAAGGTCCCTCCGAGGTAGAAAGTAAGATCTGAACCGCAGTCAGTCGGGCAGTAAATTAGATTTCTGCCCTTCCTTGTCTTTTGAGTGATGTGCTTTTTCTTTGCTTCTTCTCTCCTTTTTTTTTATGACTGTTTCACTTGATCCGATTTGTGCCCGATCGCGGCTAAATTTGGTGCCGGTTTCGGTAATGCTGCGAATGTTATTTTGGTGCGGTAAATTGTTCATCGTTGGTTTGGATGCTGTTAGGTGGTTGGTGCTTGAGGCTAATTTTGTTAAACACCGTCGACACTTGCGTTCGCCTCCGCTGCTAACCAACAAAGTGCCGCGAATTGAATGATTCGTGCCACGTGTGTGGAGAGAGAAAACTTGTGATGCATCGCGGTATTGGGGTGATGCATTACGTGCAAGGTTAATGCTTCGTCCAAGATGTTATTTATGTATAAATATGAAACTAATCTAGTCAGGATCTGTGGAGGTTGAGCAAAAATTAATTAGCCTGCTAGTTTTTCCCTTTACGTCAAGACAATTATTAGACCGGCAGTAAATTCCGTTTTTAGAGTCTAAGTCTACCCATTAACTATACCGCGAGGGTCGTGCAGCTAACTTCAATCAATTTTTCTTGTTATGTCAAGGGTATTGTAATTAAGAAAACTAACCAAACTTTTTTTAAACAGGAAATGGTCGTTAATTGTTCGGGTTGTCATTTACGTCCGGCCTCCCTCGGCTGCGCCATTCAACACAACAGTTCCCATCGTTGCTCATTTTACCATAAATGGTTTGGCGATCTTGTTGGTGTTGTTGCAAAGTTCT